>JAUUDW010645955.1:0-10779 GCA_032361385.1 Panulirus guttatus | reverse complement strand
TCCATATACATGTTTTACTTTACACATTTCACTGTGATGGAAAATGTTTCTACTTGTGCTTATCTGAAATCGTCTTCATGTTTCAAAGAGGTCAGTTAATTCCCTTCTCATTACAGTTTTGAGGCTTCTAATTAGTATGTAACAATCCTACCTCAACATGCTTGTAACTCAGTTCTTTACTGCAGCATTAGATCCCTCCCATTCAAAGCACTCCAATGGTAGCAAGGTAGTGCAAGGAACAGACAAAGAATGTCCTCATTGGCTTACATCCACTATCTAGCTGTCATGATAATTCATCAATACTAGAACCCCCTATGCACACCCAGGCCCCACAGGCCTTCCGTGGTTTCCTCTAACACTTTATGAGAACTAATTCAGCTCCATGAAGGCACATTGCTCTCTGTATACCATATCACTCCAGTTCTCTCCTTGTCATGCATGCTTCACACATTCGTGCATGTTCAGATCCTGAACATATAGGTACCTATATGTATCTTACATTAGGCAACAATCAGAATTAGGTCTGAGCCAGGTAACATTCCCAGTGCCTGGTGTGTTGACAGTGCTTTGAGCACTTAAATTTTTAATCACTTATTTTTCTCCACAATTACTACATGTTTCCGTTGTCCCTCACAGGAGTCCAGTGCATTCCCCACAGAGGATTTGTAGGTCAGGTTCAGAACAATGGAACCATGTGACAGTGGAAGGAAGAGAAAAGGAGAGAGAGCTTTCTTGGGGAGGAAAATGACTGTATCCTTTGGTATAACTGTGAAAAGGAAGAAGTGTGACCTCATGATAGTTACAGCTTTGAGACATCAAGCAAAGTCTGTAATCCTAGGATTACTTCTTGGTAGCTGGCAGTTTTTATCCTCCAGTTCTAGAAAATGGTGGCATGATATGTTATACAGTGTGCTGCACCCATCAGACATCAGAAATTGAAAGTGGTCCAGTCTCAAGTTCCTCCCCTCTCTCTATCCCAGAGGAGGGTCCATCACTTCCCTGTACATTGTACAGTATATTTGTCATTATATTATGATAGGAAATGGAAAGGGAATTAATTGTGTAGTGGTAGAGTGGATGAAATGTAATACTTTGAGGTGGTCTGTACATGTGGCAAGAATGCAAGAGAGGGAATATACAAGAAGAGAGTTATGATAGTACAGGTTGAACCTCCTTAATCTGGCAACCTTGGGACCTGGCCATAGCTGGACCACAGAAAATGCTGGAATACAAAAATTGATTCCTTTAAAGGCCCTCGGGTGAACACTCTTTATCAGTTACCATTATCTTGGTTTTATGTGTTCCTGCAGCATTGCTGCAGTCAAAAATTGTTGCCCTATCTTTGGAATTCTTACCCCCAGATGGTGACTCCTCAGTATCTCGGGCAAGGGTTTTTCTTGGCAAACGATGCCAATACAGGGCAGATTCATCAGCATTATACACTTGTTCTGGGGCTACAAGAAATTAACAGGACTGTTAATTAGCTTGGCTGCAGTGTAAACATATTTTAGAGCCTTAGTGCTGCTAACAGCACCGACCTGGTGGCAGATCCACAAACTAATGGCGGCAGATTCAAAACATGCCGGACCACAGAGTGCAGAATTAAAGAGGGAGACCACCTTTGACATGGAGACATAGAGTGAAAAAGCACTGGATGGAGAGAAATGGCTGAAGAATTCATGGAATGGTGTTTGCAAGGGAGGCATGTAAGGACAGGGATAAGTGGAGACTTTCCATGGCCACCTCCTTGATGGGAGTTCCTGGTGGGAATGTGTATCAGAGTTATAGATAGATAGTCAGTAATAACCTCTCCTCTTGTAAGCGGAAAGTTCATTTTCCTGTTGGTACTACATTCCTCTTGAAGGTTATTGTTTTGACATTCATTTTAAGAGATACTCATAATATGGTGGTCGAAAAGTTTATGCTCACCGTACCATTTGTATACTTTTCCTCATTTTCAGATAGCTTGTGTTTTTCAGTTGCTGTTGAGTGCACATTGAATAATTGTTAAACAAAAGTATGATTTTCACATTCAGGTTATGATATTCTTGCTTTGGTAGGAATCATTCTCCAAGCACAGTTGAGTGCAGACAGTTAGCTTCAGAGTAGGTAATTTCTACACTTGGGGCAAAAGTATTGACGCTTTCATCCATTGACTTATCCTGAAACTTGGTGTTGTGGTCTTCCTTCAGCCTTTTGCTTATTTCCTATCAGCTTGGCAGGAGGGGTAACATCCCGATGCTTACTTTTCTTTGAAGGTCATACATGGCTAACCTATAATGAACATTTGTTTGGGGAATGGCAGGAATTTTGGATTTCTGATTTACGGTTTACCAGCCTTGACTGGATAGGATTGCCAGGTATGTGTTCTTCAAATGACTTCTGTCAGAGTCCAGAATTATCTGCTCACAAATCTGATTTTCTCTGCATATGAATGATGATTTCTTCATTTTGAAATAGAAAGTAATATTATAAAGTCTTCAGCAGTGCTTCTTGTGTCCTAAAAGTTTTTGACCCATTAAGGTGTAGGGATGGTTGTTAACCAGAATATTTAGGGCTTATTCTGCATGTACTTTCCTTGAATGTAAGAACAGTGTTTATTATGATGTGGGTAATATGTATTTGTATCCCCTGTCAGCTGGAAAGTGAGGGTGGAGATGAATTCATCCAGATCACAGTATCTGACCCTCAGAAGATAGGGGAGGGGATGAGTGCTTATATGGCATATAAAGTCACAACCAAGACCAATGTAACCTTTTTTAGGTAAGTGTATCCACTGTTAATTTTCCATTGTTGGTGTACAGTGGAAGACAAGATATATGTATCTTTTAGAAGTTGATAAGTTATAATGCCATTAGGTTAGGTTCATTAGCAGTGCTCAGCAAGTTATTGGAGAGAAAGTTGTGTTTGTTTCTTATGGAATGTGGGATGATCATATGATAAAAGGTAATGGATTTTTTCGGATGGGCCTGATGATTGTGTGTTGAAAAATCTGGGTCAGAAAGAATATTTTTAAGGAGCGTTTCATGAGTATGTGGATTTTTATCATAGTGTTAGTGGTGGTAGAGTGTCATATACCTCCAGAAAGGCTTAAGAATGCTTGCAGCTCTTACATTTCAAAAGTTCTCTTGACATTCAGCATTTAGTGATAAGTCTGATATCACTGGGGCCGCATTTGATTGTATGATGATGGAAACTGCCATTGTTGTCAAAGAACTGTCATAAAAGTTGATTAGTTGGCCGTAGATATTGGTGCAGAGATTACCTTGGGATTCAGTAAAAGGATTATCAGGTAGATGTCACTCCATTTATCAATTTGGTTCCTGCTAGTGATTGTGGTGTCTCAGAATTTATGACAGTGCTCATTGTGAAGGAAACCAATTTATAAAGCCCATGAAGATTATCTTATAAACGTAGTGCTCTTCTAAACATATAGATATGCATTATATAAGATATTGCTATTATTTCTTATAAGAAGATTATAATGAGGAGTATTCATGAAAAGTTTGGAAAGAGTTAGTATACAGATTGTTTGATCATGTGATATTAAGACAGATTTGCATTTACTTTATATTCCATTCCCTTTTAAATGGATTTTCATGTATATGCTGATGGATTTAATCATAAGATTCTTGTGATTTATATTTTGAACTATCGCAATAAGTATCCTCTCATTTCATACATATAGCTATGATGAAATCTCCCTTCTATTATGATTTGTTTTTTTAGGAAAAAGAATTGGAGTGTAATGCGTCGGTTTAGTGACTTCCTCGGGCTACACAGCAAATTGGTAGAAAAGCACCTTCACTCTGGCCGTATCATTCCACCTGCACCAGAGAAGTCTGCAATTGGCACCACCAAGATTAAGGTCTGTGCTAAATAAAAGTGTGTTTGGATACCCATTAAATAGAGATATCTACTGCATGTCAGTTTTTATAGATGATGCAGATTGAGAGGATAGAGAAAGGATAGTTATTAGAATGATGCTATTGGTATGTGTTCAAAGTGCTGCAATTCTCAGTTTAGAATTTTGTAACAAGAGAGGAGAACATTTGTAAGTGTTAGCAAAAATATGGAGTAATTAACGTACTTTTCTTCCTCTGGTAGTGAGCCAAAGACATGTACTTTAAACAGCCAGTTGGCTTCATTGGAAGTAACAGATGTCAGGAATAGCACTAAGAACAATATTATAATGACTTCATTGTTATCACAAATACACAAGTATCTTTTGTAAGAAGTAGCAGACAATAAAACCAAAACTTTTCACCAGTGTTGCTGGAGCCTTTTAGATTTCTCTGCTTGTCAAATGCCAGATTGGCTTTGTCTAGAGTGCAGATCATCTTGCTTTGAAGGGATTATTACTTCATGCTGTAAAAGGGAGTAGATGTCACATCATCTGATGTGTTATGGATTGAAGCCGGATTCAAGTACAGTGATCCCTCGATTTAATGGACCAGGCAAATTATAATACATTAATGAATAACAATTGAAAAGAAAAATTTTTTAAAAATTCAAAAATCTCAAATGCCACACCATGCTCATATCATATCGCACTTGTTTTTGGTGGCATGGGGTATACTTACTTTGTTTTGGTGTCAGTCTGCTTCAAGATCTCCTGCAGTTAGGTTGTATACAGAGAATTTTGACTTGTTTATTAAATGATTTTACAATTCTTACAATTCGAAATGGCATCAAGTGATAGGGGAGTTAAAAGAATGAATGTTAACTGTATATTGTATTACTGCATATTGTATCAAAGAATGGTTACATTTGATTTAACTGACTTTCAGCATTAACGGACACCCCTCCCCCATTAGTCTGTTAAATCGAGGGATTACTGTACTTTAACTCTTCTCTACCATGAACGGGCGTGGAATACACAGCTTCACTCATGCACCTTTCATTCTTTAAAACCAGTTTCAAGAAACTAGGTTTTAATTGTGCAGTGAGTACCCATAAAGATGAGTGGGTGAGTTGAGGCAATATCAGGCTGGATGAGCATGAGCCAGGACAGGTGAAGCACACTGCCTTAGCCTGGGACTTGTATATATGTTTCATTTGAATATTTCCTTTTTTGTGTGTATTGATTTGATACTACATTTTTGTATTACCAAAAAGGAGGATCTGTTGGTATTGTATGTGTGAAATACACAAGCCTCACTGATAACCCACATGAAACTTTGTTACGACCCCTAGCTTTGCCCCGTGTGCCATCCATACACAGTGTGGTTAGCAAAAATATGCTGTGTTTTTGCACACTTTGTGAATTATATTCTTAATTTGTGTTACTCCCACGAAGAAAGTTGACAGTGAAAGTGAGACCTGAATTTGCCATATGGGCCTAGAGGTACATTTCTTTTGCCTTCTTCAGATGTGTATATAACTCTAACAAATCTAACACATACAGAGTTGAAAAGTGTTGAGAAAATTACTAATGTTATGGCTTAGGCACACTAAATTCTTGGAAAAAGACAAGAGTGAGACATTCTTTTGATTGGGCGAACTATGCCAAGAGTTAGATGTCCTTTTGATTGGGTGAACTATGCCCTGCAATTTCACTCAGATGTATTTTGGATTTCATTGCATGAGCAGAGTTTTTGAAAATTTCACACAAATAACTTAGAAAAGAAAAGATTTTCCTCTGCATATTCAAGCAATAACAACAATGAATGTGGTGGCATGGGCTAGAGCAAGGCATGGTAAATAGAAGAACCAACTTTGGAAAGTTATGCTTCAAGTTGGTGGTGATCTTGCATGCAGTGGAGTACAGAGTTTTGAGTTTTGTATCTTTAGAAATAGATTTTTGAAATTTTATGTGTAGAAGTGATTTGATGTATTGGATTCGTTACCTTCTATTAAGTATAACTGGAAGTTAGGTGGAGTTGCATACATATGATATAGAAGCATCTTTTGAAAAGTTTTGGTACAGAAGGATATCAGTATAAGACGAGGTTATACGATGTGGATTGGTTAGTGAAATACAAGTATGAAGTCTTAACATGGTGAGCTTTGGAAGTCAGTATAACTGGTCAATAGATTAATGACTCATTCTTCAGAACCTAGTAGTATAAGGGCTGCATTTAGTCCTTGTAAAATTGGTTGAGTTGTTTCATCCGTAACTGGAAATTATACGGGAAAAGTAAATAAGTAGGTTCTTTCTATCTTTGCAGTTGAGCAGTGATAAGAGTGCAGACTCAGCATCAGCTGACTTTATTGAGAAGCGTCGAGCATCTCTTGAACGATACATGAACCGTACAGCTGTACATTCAGCACTTAGAGCAGACCCAGACTTCAGGGAATTCATTGAGTTAGGTGAGTGCTCCTCAGTTGTATCCTTTATCGTGGGTGTTGAACTAAATGTTGTTGATTTATTGTAAGAATTTTTGCTGTTGTAGACATACACTATTGTCTGCTTTTCTTGTTCTCTGTCTACAGTGACTCACCTTTTTCTCGATGCATTTGTTTTATTGTGATGATAGAATAAACTGATATGTTTTTAGATAATTATAATCTTGTGTTTCAAGCAGATGGTTTGTACTTTGCATTTTTATCTTTTGGCTTTTGTCCCTCGAATGAGATTAAGAATCCAACCTCATATTCCCAGTGTGTCATAGAAGGCAACTAAAGGGGATAGGAGTGGGGGCTGGAAACCTTCCCCTCCTCGTATTTCTGTTTCTGAAAGATGAAACAGAAGAAGGAGCTAAGCAGGGAGTGCTCATCCTCCTTGTAGGCTCAGGATAGGGTGTCTAAATGTATGTGGATGTAACTAAGATAAGAAGAAGGGAGAGATAGATAGTATGTTTGAGGAAAGAAACCTGGATGTTCTGGCACATGAGTGAAATGAGCTCAAAGGTAAAGTGGAAGAATGGTTTTGAAATTTATTAGGAGCAAAGAAAGAGGTTGGTTAGAGGACAAGTGTTATTGAAGAAATAGCACTACTGCTGAAGCAGTAGTTGTGATAGTTTGTGAAAGAGTGTGAAGAAGTGAGCTCTTGACTTATTTGGGGAAATATGAAAGTGGACAGTGAAAGGTGGATAATTATTAATGCTGTGCACCTGGCCATGAGAAAAAAGTTAAAGAGAGGCATCAATTTTAGTTGCGTATGTTTTTCAGCAGTTTAGATGTAAGAGACCAGGTATTAGTGATGGGCGATGTAAATCCAAAGGTGAGTAGTGTGCCAGTCGAGGGTAAGATTTGGGGCATGGGGTATTAAGTAAAGTAAATAGAAATGGTGAACAGTTTGTAGAGTTTTCTGCTGAAAAAAGACTGGTGATTGGGAATACCTGGTTTGAAAAGAGGGACATACAGAAGTATATGAATGTGAATAGGAGAGATGGTCAGTGGGCATTATTGGATTACATATTAATTGATAGATGTGAATGTGCTGAGAGAAGGAGCTGGTGGAGTGGGGCAATTGATGGGATGTCTCACTACCTTGTGGAGGCAAAGGTGAAGATTTGTAGAGATTTTGGTAAATAAGAAGCATTATTGGCAAGAAGAAGGTGATGAGAATCCCTGAACTTGGAAAAGAGACTTATGGGAAGAAATAGCAGAAGAGAGTGAGTGATGAAAGGTAAAAGGTGAGAGTAAATGAAGCTAGGGGAGTGGGTGAAGAAAGGAAGGTATTTAGGGAAGCAGTGCTGGCATGTGTGAGAGATGCATGTGGCATGAGTCAAGTGGGAGTTTGGCAGATTGGAAAGGTTAGCGAGTGATGGAATGAAGAAGGAAAGTTGTTCATGAAAGAGAAAAGAGAGGCATTTGAGAAGTACTTACAGGAAAGAGTGCAAGTGAATGAAAATGTGTAAGAGAGGTCAAGAGAAGATGCAGGGTTTGAAAAAGAGGGTAAATAAGAGTTAGGGTGAGTGAGTATCTGTAAACTTTAGGAAGAATGAGATGCTTTGGAAGGAGGTTAATAATTTGCAAAAAGTAAGAGGACAAATGAGAATATCGATGAAGGAGGTAAAGGGGGGAATTGGCAACCTTTAGTGATGAAGTGAGTGAGAGTTGGAGTGAGTATTTTGAAGGACTGTTGAATGCGTTTAGTGATAGGGTGGCAGATGTAGGGTTTTTGGGTCGGGGCGTAATGCAAAATGAGAGAATCGTGGAGAGTGGTTTGGTGAAGATAGAAGAGTTGATGAAAGTCTTATGTAAAATGAGATGTGGCAAGGGGGCAGGAGTGGATGTTATTGCTGTTAAGATTCATAAGAATGGGATGACTGTTGTTAATTGGATACTTAGGATTTTCATTGTAATTATAGATCATGCTTAGGTGCCTGAAGATTGATGGAATGCATATATAGTTCCACAGTATAAAGACAAAGATGATAAATGTGTGTTCAAATTATAGAGGTATAAGTTTACTGTATAAACTTTTCCTGCTTTGCAGGTCATTATATATGAAGCTAGATACAGTTCTTATGTAATGATCAGAATATTCAGGATTTTGAATTTTAAAATGAAATTGATTAAAGGTTTCATATGCAAGTTCTTGCTCAGAATTATCCATGCCCTGGACATCCACAGACGCAGAGTTGCCAAGAGCCACGCAGACATCAGCCCTTAGCAGCGCAGGTGTTCTTCGACTTTTTAATAAAATGGGAAAGACGGTGAACAAAATAACTTTCAAGTTGGATGAGAGTGATCAGGTATGTTTAATGTAAGGTTAGTTGGATAACAGCATTAGTGGTTTATTGTCCTTGCAGCTGTGCCTTAATCCATAACATTGGACACTTATTTTTCACTTCAGTTATTGGCCTGTTCCTCCACATTTCTCATTTCTTATTGCTTGATAGGGTATCTAAGACTGTTTTTTTCCACATTTCTTTAGTTACATCCTACATGCATATCTGTCTGTTTTACCTTTTCTACCCCTTTAGTGACTGTCCTTAAATACATGTAAATTACCTTCACCTATTTTGATTTACTTAGTACTTGTGTGATCATATTCTCTCTTATATGTATTTGTATTTTCTGTACGTACATCCACAGTATCAGTTTATTTGTTAAATTCAGTTCTTTTATGATTACACTTTCTTTGTTATATTTATGTTCTTTTTACATTAGATATATATTTTTTTTAATCCACACTTAATGTCTTACATTTGGCACACTGTTCAATGTACTTGGGAAAATTAAATCCAGTGTTTATTATTTGGTAATTGAGGTAGATTGTGGGATATTTTAGCTGGAACATGCTAGTGAATTATAGAATACCTTTGTCACTTTTGGCATAAACAAAAAAGGCACAGACACACTGGTTCAGATGCTTCATTGACTAATTTTGGTATAAACACAAAAGGCACAGACACTCTGGTTCAGATGCTTCATTGCCCAATTCATTTGTACCTTAGATTACAGGAGAGAAAATGGAATAGAGAATAGGATCTGATTACATTGGCAGAGATAACTGTAATGAGTGTAGCACTCGCATCATTCAGCTTGAGAAGGAATTGTTCAGGTCCTTCATGTATTTGAAGAGAATAATGATATTCTTGAGGGAGACTGGATTAGGACAAGGGACATCTGAATGAAGGACAAAATGAATAGATGATTCTTGGTGAGGTGGAATGTGATATTTCTGTAATATAAAAAAAAGGAGAAACAGTTTGTACAGAATACTGAGGAATATATCAAGATGTTTACTGAAGATTTAGGCCAAAGTATAACCATATTTGAATTTAGGTCAAGAAGGATTATCAGAAGAAAGATTACACAGATGCACTCTTCACCAATAGATACCTAAAAGCTAATGCCAGAACAGAAGAAAAGAAGGTACTTTTTAATCAAGAAAACATCTTTTAGTGGGGTAGATAGAGTAATGCTATTGGAAATCTTGTCTTAGGACAAGCAATGCCTCAGTCAGAGGCACTTGTACTCTAAGAAGTGAAAAATGGCAGTTAGAGTGGATTTTGGAATTAAGACAGCACTGTGGTATCTTCCTAATAATATTCATCACTTTAGTGCAGTTTGCAAAGAGGACAACTGTAAGGTAAAAATCCTTTGTAAACCTGTATGTGTGACGAGTTGTCCCTAATAGTCTGAGTCCTCCAGAATTATTAAATCAAGGAAAGATCTAACCATTGACATAAAGGTCTATTCAAACAGTTGCATTTAAGTAACTTGGAAAATTTTCAACAAGAATTTGGAAAATTGATGGGAATTGCAAATGCAGTATTGTAAACCTGTCACAAACGAGGCCAACTATATCCACTTTTACATTGATACATCCTTAGAAACTAAAACAAAATTATTTCTAACAGTCTTCATGCCAACACTTTGCTATGGTGACTTAAATGGATACTCTCTATAGATCACATGAAATTGAAACTGAAACGGTAAGTGAAAAGGAGTCATAAGTTGAGCCAGGATAAGACAAAAGACATATCATAACCATCTATCTTTTCACAATTCATCTACAAAAACAGTAACAAAATGGTTTGAATATTTAATCAAAATTACTTCATTTGGATCATCACAACTTAGTTGCAGTTTGAAGTAACAGGTGGAAATTGAAAAGGCTAATTCAGGAAGTGCTGTTTGCTTTTGATCCACCTCATAGAAATGTGAGCCAAGGGAATGATAGATATGACTTAATGTGGTATATCGGCTAGCGTTCCTGACTGTGATGCATTTACGGGCTGCCCAGGGTTAAGCACATAGATTCAAAAATGGTCAGTAAAATGTGTACCTGTCTCAGGCATGGGTGTGCATGTGTATGTGTGGATGCCATAAAAGGTGACTAAAAGGGGAGGGAGTGGGGGGCTGGAAATCCTCCCCTCC
>JAUUDW010645935.1:0-10780 GCA_032361385.1 Panulirus guttatus | reverse complement strand
ATATATATATATATAAGCTAACAAGTATTGTGATAAGTAAGGGAATAATTATGATAACGCATCAGCAAAAGACGGCTTATCTTAGGCTCACAGTTGCTGTCACGATATAAAGCAAAAGAACACCAATGTTGATTCAACAATCCAAAAGTCACTTTGGAGTCGCTGTTTCTGGTGGTTATAACAGTGACCCTCTTCTCAAGTTGGATCATTAGGGTTTTGGATATGCTGTGGAATAAATCTTGTGTCTTAATTCTAATTTCCTTGAACAATAGAACCCACAATAGGAAAGTAAAAGAATGACTCTGAGAGCTCTATATTTCGGCCCATAACCTTATGATAAGATCCTCTTCAGGCAATGCAAAGAGGGCAAAAGTTCGTGGTGCCGAAGAGGAAGTGGAGAAATAACTGTTTCGACAATAAATGGAACGATAACTCTCGAGAAGAATGGAGAAATATCCGTTAATAAGATAAATGAAAAGATAGAGGTGTAATTTACTGCTAACAAGCGGTTAAATTACGGAGACATAAAGAACCAAAAACAATTGCCTGAATCCATTCTGATTATATGACATTTTCACACAGGCGCGAAGGAATTATCCACACAACACCAGAAGAAAGGATGGTAAAGCACATAAAAGCAGAGGTCATTGCCAGGCTTGGCTGAGGTCAGACGCACAGAAAATGTGGTCGTTGGCTTTTGACAATAGTCGTATTCTCTTCTATTGTAATATTCACAAGACGTGGGAACTGTGCTTCAAGCCGGTTGGGAACTTCGCCTCCTTGTCTAAACTTAGAAGCTCTCCAGTATGTTGGGTAATGAACCCAGAATGCTGGCAGGTGCTGTGTTAAGAGTATATTCTCTTGTGAGTTATGATAAGTGTGCTGCTACTGGCTTCTCGATTGAGTGCTGAGGATATATAACCTCACGAGGCAGTGCAGAGGACCACGAATGATGATGCATCACGGTCAGCAACGCTAACCGCTACACCATGGAGGTACTCTGACTAAAACAGGTTATAATGGTATTGTCTGTCCTTTTTGCCATCTGCAATGTTAATATTTCTCGTTCACATAAAAAGATGTCTTTCACGTTATTTCGTATAGTTTGGTCTTCAGTATTTGAAATCTGTGGATATTTTTTTTTCAGTTAGGTACACACGGTAGCATACGTGATTTGGAGGCCAGGTGAGTGGGAACTGGGAGCAGTTTGGTACTGGGTAGATCATACCTTTCACCAGATGTAGTTTTTGCCTCTCCGGGAGGTACCGGAATCTATAAAAGCTCGTCAAGGCTGCTTTACCTCGAGCAAGTCTCTCGTTGATATACTCTGCTATCAAAACTCGTAATGTTAACATATGGTCTCATATTTTTCACAGCTCGTCTGGCACTGTATCTTGATTTCCTTCCATTCCTATATTGCCAGGTTTCACTCCGCCTAATGTCACAGTTATAAACTTGTTTATCTAATTTTCCTTTCACTCTCCAGTCTCTCGTAGACGTTGATGCCTACATGCTTCTAACTGTATATGGTTGGTACGGTCTGGGCTTCCCTGTGCTCACGAAGCCTCATGCCATACCTCGATCATCGTCAGTTTCGTTGTTTTGACAGTCAGATACCGCCTTGAAAGGGCGTTCCTGTACACGGAGAACATCTTGATAAAATGATCTTGGTTCTTTTCTGCGCCAGGGCGACGACAGTTTTCTTTTCACGGTGTTTGTTTTGCCTTCTCGTTGTCTGATGCAGTAGTGTTGAGTGCAGCAAATTAATTGTTTGTAGGCCATGCTAAGGGATTCCTTTTCATGTTCAAATCTGGTGTTAGTTAATATTCTGAGGGCATTTAGTTTGTGTGTGTGTGTGACAATGTTGGCATAGTACATTAGCAAAGGCTTGTATACTGGTGAAGCGATGTTTGACTTGAAGGTTTCTCGGAAGCGAGCTACCCGGCCAGGACTATTTGTTCGGCATCGTTTGTGTAAAAGACATCTTCGTTCGTATACCATGCTGGAGTGGGGTGACTGGTCTGTAGGCTATAAACAGCGTTAGTGACAGAACGCTACCTTGTAGCATCCCGCTTGATGTTGGGAATTCTGGTAACACTTATATTTATGATTATTGCGGAGGTATGTTGATTGAGGAGATCAGATAGTAATATCTCAGCATATTTATGGCATGACTAGCTGTATCAGTCTATAAACTGTAGGCCACTCGAAGTGATTGTCACTGTTGCCATTATCATCACCGCTGGCATTGTGCCATCATCATTATCACAGCTAGCAATACTGCAATCATCTCGGTATCTCCTATTGTCATCATTATCAATACTAAAGGCAGTCATCATCATCACTACCGGTAAAAATCATCCCTGTCAACACCGTTGCAGTCAACATGCAGTCATTCAATGCGGTCATATAACAGATGAATAATCTTCCACAGAAGTCCATAGAATCCATAATACACGATCTCTTTCCTCAAAGCCCATCACGATTGTTTTCTTCTTCTCAAGCAAGTCTTTCTATCCTTCCTAATGAGCCCTTCCCATAGCTCACATACCAGCCAGTTGTTTGGCATTTTTGTCATCACCCTAACTCTTCTGCTTATATGGAGGCAGCACTTCCTCTCTTCCAGTTCCATGTCACAGATTCCTCTTTCACGATGATCCAAAATGAGGTGGTGTGTCAAGTCTTTCTGCACGCTTTTTGGCGCACGTATGGCAAGATGCCTAATTCGGAGCCGTGAGCCCTGTTCATACCTATATCTCACTCGACAGTTAAAGATGCTCTCCACGTCTCTCGCCTCCACTCCAGACCGGGAGTTCCACATGTGTTCTCTTCATCTGTTGATACATCACGAGACCTGATAGCTGACACCTTCAGCAGCATATCTTCGTGCGTTTCAGTAACGCTCTTTACTCCAATTAATTTTTCGTTCCTTTTACTGGCAATGTTTTACTGAGGTATCTATGAAATATCGGATTATTGAATTTGTACACAATGTATTACTCACAATTTGTGTGTGTGTGCGCGTGTGTGTGTGTGTGTGTGTGTGTGTAATTTGGCAGACATAAACCAGAGTATCTACGAGAGCGAGGAAGTCCTTTTGACCATCCACAATCCATACATTTTAATATATTAGGCATATGCAAGACTGCATGTAGGCACAAACATCTGTAATCCTCAAAATCATTTTCCTAACGTCACCACCAGAACCACCCCCACCTAACCCACCCTCTTGAGAGCTCATCAACCCCCCACCCACCCACTGGCTGGCTACCCCTGGCAGAGGCGCTCACACATCACCACCACCACGGGTTATATAACTGGCTGGATCCAGCCAGCCACCGACCTCGACTCACGGTCCGGTCCGTCCAGCCCCACGCAGACCAGCGCTCGGGCGAGGTGTTCATGGGAAATTTCACCTTCACACGGAGACAACAAGGTTTCCTCGACTGGGTACTGAGATACCTTGTGTACAAGTCTGTGAAATGAGGATTTTGAGAATAATATGTGGAATGTCAGCGAAGCAATTAGGCTTAGAGGTGAAAAGAGAGACAGGTTATTTGGACTTTGAGTTTGAATGGAAAGGTCTTGGAGGAAGTGGAGTTTCCTAGGAACCTAGGAGTGGATGAGACAGTGGATAAACCCCTAAGAGCTAAAATGATCCGTAGTGTGGATAGTTATAGCCTAAACATAGAGAGAAAGTGAGTTGGTAGAAAAGCCTCCAATAGGCGTTCTTTCATCCTCAGGCGTATACAAATTCCTATTTAAGACAGGATATGACCTCGATTCGCTCTACTTCATCCTGTTTTCATGTTCTGAATTGTGAATGTCACAGACTACGTTTATTCCAACACTATAAAGTCTTCTGTCTTTTCAAGGCTTTACATCTGCATGCATGAATGTTTTTTTGTTTTTTTGTTAGTGAGGGTTTGTCTGCGCCGCCTGTGTTGGTGAGAGCAAGTTGGAGTGGGGACGCCAGAGTGCATGACGTCAGGAAGAACATGGGTCACACCCTACCAACCCAGTCCCCACCACAACGCTGGTGGCATGACACAGTTTCACACACATTCTGGCGTTATTTTTCCCTCTGGCGATGTCTCATTCATGGGGTCCGCACCCCCGAGAGGAGGTGAGGATTGTGCAACGGGCGGAGTATAATAGACCACAAGTTTGCCTTCGTGCCGGGAGGGGAGAGGGGGAGAGGGTTGGGTGGGGGTCAGAGGGCCTTTATAACGGGCACTCTCGCGGGGCAGTGGATAGGAGGAGGAGGGGGAGGGGGTCCTGCAGTCCACATGTTGTCAAGACCCCGTGAGAACCAGTGGACACTGGAGGGGGCGGCTACGGAGCGGCGCCTCGTTCTGAGCTTAAGAAGGAAGTTCTCTCTCTCTTTCCCTCCTTCCAGCCACACATTCAGTGGCTGATGCAAGAAGATTCTCCTTCCTTACCTCTGCATTTCTTACTGGTGATTTCCTTTCACACACTCACACACACTTGCGAAAAGTAGTCTGTGTGTTTACCATCCGAGCTAAGTAACACCAGAAAACTGAAGTCCCTTTGACGAGGAGAGCCTAACCTCTCGAACGGAAGCATATTTGTAAAGTCCAGTAACACTGGGGGGGGAATGGAGTCACGATATGCCTCTGCGTCCAAAGACATCGATGTTTCCTTCAGACACTTCCAGAGTCGAAGGCGGAACTCAGATTCACCCGAAGAGTCTTAACGGAAACACGCGTTTGGTCGCTTCGAGCATAACAATTACGTCAACCATCGCGGTCGCTTCGGTAATCTTCGCACTTACAGAATCTTACCGCACGTGCAACCGTTAGGAAACAAAAGAAGGAAAGAAGAACCCGGATTCCTGCCACAATCCAAAGTATATCTTCATCCTTCATTGCCTGTATCATTTTTTCCTCTCTCTTTCCCAAGCGAAGGGCGTTCCCGAGCGACGAGTGATCAACATGCATCTCACCAGGATGAGGTTCCAGTGTCACGGTGTTGCCCTGGCAGAGCAGGTTGGCTGGAGGTGTTGCCCATCCCACCTGATTCCCACGACGACGCCTACACGGTAAACGGTGGGCGGCGGGCGGTGGCAGGGCGACACACGGCGAAATAGAACTCAGGTCTCTGAATTCCCAGTACTTGCCCAGTCATGGAGGCGCAATGAATGGGAGAGTGAAGTGAGCGGTGAGCTGGTGCGTAGAGCAGCAGGGGAGAAGAAGAGGGGAAGACAGATCAAGTGGTGGAGGGTAAACAGGAGGGGGAGGACTGTGGAGACAAGGTAGACAGGATGGGGGGTGGAGAAGGAGGCTCCGAGGGAGGTACTGGGGAGACGAGAGCTAAGACAGGACACGGAAGGTGAAGGAAGAGAAACTACAGAGCTGGGCAGGGGAGGTTGGGACGAAGTAATTGCAAGGTGGGGAGTGGAGGTGAGTAGCAGAGGCGACTTAGAGGGTAGTGGTTGGGGTGCAGAAGGGGATAATTGGAAAGCAATAGGCGGGGAGGTAAAGGTGGGTCAGACAGTGGAAGGCAAGTGGAGTCAAGGTTCTTGCAGCACTTGTACTTCCGGCCGTCTGTTCTACAGCTGCCCATCTCAAAGTATCCGTATGTCTCTGTCTGTCCGTCTCTCCACCTCGAAGATGTTGATATCTCGCAAGGGTCGACGTTTAGCCCACCTGAGTGATTATGTACAAGTCTAATCACTCCGAGAACTTACAAAAATTATTGATATGAATTTGAAAAGTCACAGCGTGCAGCAGAAACTCCAAAAAACTGCGCTTAGCCTTTAGAGATAAACAGGTAGGTGCCTCAGGGACGTGTTTACGGAATGTAAATGTTCTGTTGAAAAAGAAACTGGTTGTATAAATTCGTATCTGTTTACATCACAGACACCGACTTCATTTAAAACGTATCCAACTCTTCTCCTCTCCTTCTCGGAGTCTTTTCCTCACTTGGTCTACGCTACTGCAAGTAGTGCGGGCTGCGGCAGGCCTCTTCCTCCGCCGCCGCCGCCACCTCCTCACCCTCACCAGAGCTGGCGGGGTGCAGAGGCTGCGGGTGTCACGACCAATCCGAGGCCGCCCGCCCGCCCGTACCGCCCACCCTCCTGTGCCATCGCCACCCACACACCTCGCGCCACCTTGCTTGGGCCGCGCCACCAGTCTGGGGCCCCACCAAGTATTTAACTGTCGACGCCAGATGTACAAAACATACATTAGCTTTCTGGCTGAGCGAGTCAAAGTCTTCACACATAACTAACGTGTCTGCTGGAGATAGATATTACCTCCAGGAAGATTTCTGAAAGACGCGGGCTCAAGACGTTTGGCTGAAATACTTTTATATTCGATGAGGTACGCGCACCTACGGGACAAAACCAGGCTGATTTCTTTTTTCCACTCAGAAGTCCGAGTGAAACACACTTTCCCTTCATCTCGCCTGTGACACCAGCAGATAACGTGAGCAGAGTCTGTGGTCGTCAGCGGTAGGAACCAAGGCGAATTGATGGTATGAGGTGATGGCGGCAGCTGTGGCACCGAATGTGGCACTGGGAACCGACTGTGGCACAAGGTACTGTCTGTGGCTGCAGGGGCTGATGGTGGCATCTCTCAGAAACAATGCCATCTGAGACTTCATCGCCTGGTGACTGTGGGTAGCTCTGGGTGCGTACCCTACCAGGCGCGAGTGGTCGAGAGTGACCTTGACCTACCAGTCAGTCTCTAGTCGCTTACACACACGTTATCGTGAGCACATCGGAGTTCATACAAATGTTTTCAGCATGTCCGCGTTGAACGCATGAGAGCGTATGAGACTTACAAATTCACGCGTGAAATGGCCCGATGATATCTAATGGAAATCTCTTAACTATGCAGTTTATAAATCTCATACAATAAATATAGATTTCATACAATATACATTTCACGATTTACTGTCTCGTAAGCTTGAAGCAACATTCCATGATATCATAAAACCAAAAACGACTCCAACGACACGTGAATACGCATATAATCCCACTGTCACTACGGCATAGGATACTCCGCTACACCCAGTCCAGCTTCACACACCACAAGTAACACTACCATGAACTCAAATCATACATACGGCTTTCCAAAATCTGCAACACATTGTTCATTACGAGAACAATTGTTCAAGACAAAAGGAGTAAAAGAAGGAAAGAACTAAAAGATATCTCTGTCATCTTACAACAGGACATACGCAAAGCTGGTTAAACTTAGGCTCTCTCGATCATCAGGCAACTTGGCCCAGCCACAAGAGCAAGGCTGGATAGACCAAATACACACACACACACACACACACACACACACATACGCAAGTTCATCCGGGTCCAGACAAACGTAGTCGTAATAACGTAACGCCTCCCTGAAACCCTCGCTGAAACCACCCTAAAGTAGCCAGACTTAACCTTGCTGAGGAGAACCTGTTTGCTCCCTGATTGCCTCCCCAGGACAGCTGGTCTTCACCCGGAACCCCCCCGGGTTTCGTGGAAATGTCTCCCGGAACGAGCTGCTGCTGCTCACTCACCCCTCGTCACAAACTCGACTAACCTTTGTCCCCTTAATGCATCCATCAGCCGTGGCGGAAGTTAGGTATAGTGTGTTACTAACATCCGTCTCTGTTGAACACATAATCCTACGTGATAACAATACTGTCCCTTAAGTATTTAGAATCTTTTGTCCTTGTTTCCTCTTACTTACGAAGTGGCAATAGCGTCATCACCATGACGGAAGGGACTGCTTTCTTCATCCTCGTACTGCACCTCACCTGTAGAAGTAGAAAATGTATGTATAGTCATGCTCTCTACATTGATGTCGAATGCTAAATACCTAGGCGCGTTTTCGCGTCAGTGCATGTAATAATGATTAAAATGATATTTATAATGGTAATGATAACAATGATCATAGAAACAAAAGGAGATCTGCAATACAATATTCATCAAGTAACAGTAGTTTTAGTCTACACCTACCTTTCATCTAGACACGAAAGCTATCTATTCAGTTGGGTAAAATCAGATAAACTAAGAGGCAAATCATTGTAGAACAGTTTACTTAACAGGGCATTTTCTATTATCTAATTGTGCATCAGCTGGTAATATTGCTAACAGAAAATTGGATAGCGTTCACACAACAGCTATATGTTAAAGAGATTCAAATGCCCGACCCCCTAACTGGCAGTGTATCTACCACTCATTCCTCTCTGATGATATAATTAGTCAAGATTGTTTATTGGACAGTATGATTAAGCTCAAGTCCAGTGTTGCATCACGAGTTATCATTCACCACCTAGTTACCAGCGAAGATTTGCAATCTTTATTCGTCTCACAAGAGCGAGGTTGTTGCATGTGAACAGCAACAGCCTCACGCGGGTGTGCACATCTTAAAGCAACTGAAAAAATGCGCGAAATGTAATACTGAATAAAGTTAAACCTGATCCTCTTTCCTCCACTGACTCTAAGCTCATCTGTAACAATATATGTTGATCTGATGTACACTAAAGCACCATTTTGCTTGTGACTCCTACCACACACACACATACAAATTGATAAAGTTTACTGCACAAGCTGTATACGTATGTTTGTGTAGGTGACAGTAACACTTTATAAGCACAAGGAGAAGTACCCACGAGGTATTCCACCCTCCTTGGACTGATGTGAAAGCTTCAGATGCCGACCTTCCCATCTGATGATGAAGTGCAGAACTAGACTTGGAATGAGAATGCCTTAAACGCCCTCATTAACGCACTAAAATACATCTCAGTCACCCTCACAACACGTCAAAGTGTATGTTACTATGCACTCGAGTGTTCTACCCCTCGCAATCTAGATCAGTCTTGGGTACTCAGTATTGTTACTACACAACAAGGTCAGTCCTCACGCAGAGCAGTTACTTAAGTAGTCTGACTCACGGTTTACACTCGTAGAAATCTATAATCGTAATAGATAATCCAATTAAGTGATCCACTCACACTCATATCCAGTCACAGACTCGGCAGGGGCTCTAGCACTTACCCATGACGCAATTACATCGAGAACACCTATTACCAGACCATATTGACGGACCATAGTAACGGACCATATACGCAATCATAGTTCAACCCACGTGATTGGCGCTTGTTCTCTGGTCTTCCTCAATATTAGTCGACTTATCTCCCCTACGCAACGACTGCCACCAAGGGACCCCCTCTTCACAATTAGCACCGCTACCGTTGCCCTTATCACTGCTGCTAAGATTCATATGAGTCCCGCCACTAACACTACTGGTTCCTCCGCCCGCTGCCACCACCACTAACCTCGCCACTACCCTCGCCACTACCACGCCAATGCAGCCCCTACCACAGCAGCCATTACCGCCACAGTCGTTGCCCCCGTGACACCACCACCAACACGTCGCTGCCACAGTCGTCACCACAGCTAATACCATCTACACTGCGTCGTTGACCACCGCCACTACCACTATCATTTACCACAGCTAACAACACCACCCTGGGCGGCTGAACACTGTCACCACAGCACTATACACCACCACCACCGCTACCACTACGCTCCCGCCATCTCATTATTCTGGCCCCGTACCTTCACCACTTGGCAGCTAGTACAGCCACGTCCGCCACAATCTCTCCCAGCAGCCGACGCCACTGGAAGCGACAGGAGGAGACAGCAGTGGCCTCAACTACCTGCAGGAATGCGGGAGGCTCATGCATCCGTCTAGCATACCTACTTACTCTCTCCTACCACATGTTTACTTACAGACTCAATACACTTACGTATAACGATCACCACACTTACCGTAAGTAGCAATCCCGAAATTCTTGTGTTAAAAGAAACAAGGAGCTTGTCACACGATCACTGGTTGACTCAAGTCTCACAATGGGATTGTAACAAACAAAAGACATAGGCAGAATCTGGGTAGTTGCTTAGCTTTCTAAACCCGGTGGAAAGTTATGAAAGTAGTGAGACCGCTTCCTGATTTCGGGGAAATGAGAAACTGCTTCGATTTACCTACACAAACAGATGCAGCGAATGTTTCATGCCAAACCCCAGCAACCACGAGGAATTAGCATATAACATGAAATTTGTCACCCATTTCCATGCGCTAAAAATTCCCGTCTTTCTTGACGTTCTCGGTATTGGATTGAGGCTTATGAAGTAGCGTATTTGAAAGAGAATCTCTCATGTTTTCCGGCAATAGGCTACTAAATAAATTTGATCGTTGTTGATCTAATACAAGTAACCCAAATATTCATTTCAGAATCTAAACACATCGATTAGTTAATGGCACCAGCAGGTGCCCATTGATAAATACAATAATAATGCACACAGAATACGATTAAACCATAAACCATAAACTTCATGATAATGAATAATGCAGAGTGAAAATGTGATCCGAAAATGTGTGGAACTAACAACGTGCCAGCGAAGCTATTTATACACGTTTGTCTCGGCCATGCTTGCACACATAAAGGAGGAAAGCTAAATAAGAAAGAATTTTATCACAGGACAGGAAAGAGTTCGGCATCATTCTCTCAGATCTGAGTTGATGAAAGTCATGTGATCGATACCATCACAGGAGAGGAACTCAGGTGAGCAGCATAACGTTGGTAACAAGTGTACTAAGTAACGCGTATAATTTTCTTTAGAGTAAATGGTCTATTTCATTAGCATGCAATCAGTAATGGAAGTCAAAAAAGACAAATCATTAAACCTGACTAGACCTTCCACATATGAAAAAATGGATTCTGATGCAGTTTTGGCTGGAGATACTCCCTACAGTAA
>JAUUDW010645902.1:0-10782 GCA_032361385.1 Panulirus guttatus | reverse complement strand
ATGTAGGAGGGTGAAAGGCATGCACAGAATAGAGTGAAATAGAACAATGTGGTATACTGGGGTTGACGTGCTGTCAATGGACTGAAACAGGGCATGTGAAACATCTTGGGTAAACCATGGAAAGGTCTGTGGGGCTTGAATGTGGATAGGGAGCTGTGGTCTCAGTGCTTTACACATGACAGCTAGACACTGAGTGTGAGCGAATGTAGCCTTTTTTTTGTCTGTTTTCTGGCACTACCTTGGTGATGCAGGGGGTGTCTATGCTATTTCCTGTGGGGTGGGGTGGCATCAGGAATGGGTGGAGGCAAGCAAGTATGAATACATACATGTGTAAATGCATGTGTATGTATGTACATGTGTATATATATTGGTATGGATCTGTATGTATTGTGCATATATGTATATATGTGTGTATATGAGTGGATGTGTCTTTTTTCGTCTGTTTCCCGGCGCTACCTCACTGACACGGGAAACAGCGATCAAGTATAATAAATATAAATATATATGCGTATGTATGTATGTATGTATATATATGGGTGCATGGGTCTTTCTTCATCTGTTTCCTGGCAATACCTTGCTAATGTAGGAAACGGTGATCATGTATGATAAATAAATAAATAAATATTAACATCAAGCACTGGTAACCAAAAAACTTTAAATGCTAAATAAATCAATAACCATTTACTTTCAGTTGTTAGTGATTCCTTAAAGACTTTTATAAATCAAAGAATTATAACGATAAAAGCCTTTTCCATAATGTATTAACACCAATGAATTCTAGATTTCAACATTAAAAGCGTTATCTACGCATCAAGTGTGTCATGGTCTACCAAGCAACTCTGCTTTTGTAATCTACTTGCCTGAGAGTATTTTAAGGATATCCTGAAATATCAGACACTAATTACATTTGGCAAAGATACTTTTTTTGTACATGATCGCAACTTCCTGCATTAGTGGGGTAATGCCAGTACCAGATGTAAAAAGGCCACATACACTCATAACCTTTCTCTAGCTGTCATGTGTAATGCACTAAAACCACAGCTCCCTATCCATAACCAGGCCCCACAGACCTTTCCATGGTTTACCCTAGACATTTCAGATGCTCTGGTTCAGTTCACTTAAAGCCCGTCAACATCAAAATATGACTGCGTTCCAATTCACTCTATCCTATTCAAGCCTTTCACCCTCCTGCGTGTTCAAGCCCCGATTGCTTAAAATCTTTATTTCATTCCATCCTGCCATTTCCAATTTGGTCTCCTCTTTCTCCTTGTTCCCTCCATTTCTAATATATACATCCTCTTTGTTAACTTCTCATTCATTCTCTCCATATGTCCAAACCACTTCAGCACATCCTCTTCTCTTTCAGCCACACTCTTTTTATCACAACACATCTCTCTCACCCTTTCATTACTCACTCAATCAAATCACCTCACATTACAAACTGTCCTCAAACATTTGATTTCAAACACATCCTCCCTTTTCTCCACAGCCTTATCTATGGCCCATGCCTTGCATCCATATAATATTGTTGGGAATTTCATTCCTTCAAACATACCCATTTTTGCCCTTCCAGATAACGTTTTCTCTTCCCACATGTTAATCAGTGCCCACAGGACCTTCATCCCTTCCCCCATCCTACGACTCACTTCCAATTCCATGGTTCCATTTGCTGCCATGTCCACTCACATTCACTCTCAACTTTCTTCTTTTTCGCTCTCTTCCAAACTCAGTCACCAACTCCTGCAGTTTTTCACTCAAATCTGCCACCAGCAAACAACTTCCTCACTTCCAAGGCACTCTCATCCCTCACACACTGCATATTCGCCTATCTCTCAAAGACTCCCACATTTACCTCTTTCATCTCCCCATCCATGAGCAAATTGAATAACCATCAACATCACCCATCCCTGCGGCAAACCAACCTTCACTTGGAACCATTCACGCTTCTCTCTTCCTACTTGCACACAAGCTTTACATCCTTGATAAAAGCTTTTCACTGCTTCTAGCAGCTTTCCTCCCACACTATTTACTCTTAAGACTTTCCACAAGGCATTTTTGTTGTCCCTATCATATGTTTTCTCCAGATACGTAAATGCAACACAGAAATCCATCTGTTTTTCTAAGTATTTCTCTCACACATTCTTTAATGCAAACACATGATCCACACATCCCCTACCACATCTCCACATCTTAAGCCACACTGAACCTCACTAACCTAATGCTCGGTACATGCCGTCAACCTCTCAATTAATACCCTCCCATACAACTTACCAGGTATACTCAACAAACTTATATCTGTGTAGTTTGAGGACACCTTTATCCCCCATGCCTTTTCAAAACAGCACAATACATGCATTTTGCCAATCCTCAGGCACCTCACCATGGTCCATACATACAATGAAAATCATTACCACCCAATCAACAACACAGTCATCCCCAATTCTAATAAATTCTACAGTAATATCAGTCACTCCACTCGCCTTGTCACATTTCATCTTACGCATGGCTTTCATCATCCCCTCTTTTTTCACCAAACTATTCTCCATGACACTCTCACTTCGCATACCATCCCGACCCAATCAACCTACACTTCATCATCAAACAAATTTAAGTCCTTCAAAATACTAACCCATCTCCCCCTCACTTTATCACTATCTGTTATCACTCCACCTTTTGACCCTTTCACTGATGTTCCCATTTGATCTCTTGTCTTTTACACATTGATGAAGTAGGCAAGAAGGGGCTGCGGCACAACCATCAAGGATAAATATGAAATAAAACCATGAAAACTGTATATTCACCACAAACTAGTACTTTACTAGTTTCCCTTTCCTCTTCATACAATCCTGAAAATTACTAGGATTGAATCGTCAAGGCTGTGAAGCCATTTAGGGTACATCTTTGCCCAAAATTTCACAAATGGCCACTTCCGGCTTCGGTAGTAATGAAGTATCCGTTACATAATTCAAATTTCATTAGCTCCCACAAGTTTCTATTGGATTCAAATCTGGTGAATTCCCAGGCCTGTAACTGAAAAATTCCACTGCACACACAGTCCTGAAGCCAATCAGTGACTAGTCCGGCAATGTGGTGGGAGCCCCATCATGCATGAACACTTTGGCCTTGCATTTTTTGAATGAATCTGGAAGATGGTCACACAGTAACTCAAGGTGACTATGTCTGTTCATTGTTTCACTCTTTGGCAACACTACAAGTTCCCAAACACCATAATAACTGAAACAAACTCATACTATAAGTGAAGCAGGGAACTTTACAGTACTTGCAATGTACTAGGGGTCAAATGGATCACATTCTGGTTGAATGTAAACACTTCCACCACAGTCACCTGTCACACAAAAGGTGGATCTCATCACCATTTGAGACATTTCTAAACTTAGACTATCCCACATCACATATTCTTAGCAAAAACTGACTCTTTCCTTCAGATGCCTAAGGGTAACGAGCAGTTTGGGATGCAGCCTGTAGCTCCAGTACTGAAAGTCCATATCTCTCTCCTACTTTTATCTATCCCCTTCTAGATGTTTGGTAATCTCCTAGAAATTCTCATACAATTTTTTCCAAAGTTCCTCGTTTGTTTTCCTTTAATCTATATATGCCATTCTTTTCACTTTTGTATCCAGGACTTTATACTCTACACTGTTTGCCCTCCATTCATTACTAATTTCTGACAAATTCATCTTCTAAACTCTTTTTCTCCATCATTTTTGCTAAATATTCATTCCACCTTGCTATACCTCTCTTTCGGCAACCAAAACACAAATGTCCCACACCTACATGACAGCCTCTATGATGCATTCTTAAACTGCTTCCACATCACTTCAACCTCACCTTGTATTGTATCATATCCTTAGAGCTTCCCATTCAACTTTTCCTGAAAATTATGATTCACATTTTCATTCCTCAATTTTTCCATATTTATCTATGCAGGATTCACAGAACTGATAATGTTAAAGTACTTTTCTAAGCGTAAAAATATTTACTAAAAACTGCTTGACATAATACAACCTCTTAACATTTAAACTTTAAGGAAAATCAAATACCAATGCCACGGTGATTATAGAAATCAAGGTAATCACACAGCAATAATTTTCCCTCCTTGAATCTGTAAACACTGCAGATGGTACTGCATACAATATAGTAATTTACATCTTATCATTCATATTCCATTACATGAAGCATAAAATGATTCAGTTTTCATTAAACATAAAAGGGTTTGATCAAAATGAGAGAATCAAAGAGAAATAATTCAAATTTGTGTCACCCCATCACATTGCTGCATTTACATAAAAATGCAAGAAAATGAATTTGTAGACTGTCAAAACCACACACAATAAATAAAACAATAAGCTTAAAAGTGCAAGGCTAGGATGGGTTGTGAACTGTTGAAAAAGGTTGGGGAATTTAAGTAGCTAGATTCAACGCTTTCCAAACATGGCACAATGGAAGGAAAAATAAAGAAGTGAGCTGTCCAAGGGAGAAAGATGCCTGAATCCTTTAGAAGATTTATAAAAGGGCAAAGTGTGAGCATGAATCTATAAAGAATGCTCAGAAATGGCACAGTCCTGCAAACCCAGGGAACCCTAACCTCAGTATGTGAAAAATGAGCTATATAATGGCTGCTTGCAGAGTTAGAAGAATGAATGGAGAAAGTAATACAGTCAAAAACTGTGTTAAATGTAATATCCTAAAGAGGTTTGGTCAAGTGGAGAGGATGCATGTAGATAGCTTGATTAAAAAAAAAAGGTGCTAAGTAGAAGCAAAGACAGCCAGCATAACAGGAAAGGAAAAGTGAAGGATTATATTAGGTGGAGGACCCAGCAAAGTGTGAGTGGGGAAAGGGAGAATGAAGAATGCTAGGAAGGTGTATTTGGACTGGGTATCCAGGAGAATTTTCTCCTATGGCAAAGAAAAAAGGCATTCTCTATTTCCACAAATTTAATTCAAGTTTTTAAATATATTCAAGCAGCCACTGTTGTAAAAGCTCATTATCTAAACAAAGAAAACATTTCATTTACCTGTTACCTTTATAGCAATACCAGGTATAGCTCAGCATTCACAGTTCATTCCTAGTTTCATGCAGTTAGTATAAAATCAGAGAACCACTGGTTACTCTCCTTCCAGCACTCACTAACATGTCGCAGTCCATAGCATATTATCATATATGATGACATGAAAATATTTGAGTGATCTTATCTCACGGGTAAATGAGAATTTCACTACTATAAAAATAAACATCAAAGCAATAATGTACACTGTATATACAAAGGTACCTTCACCACTAGTCTAATGAAGCCAAGCACACAAGCAACCCACCACCTCCAACAAGTCGCAACCATAATGAATTCTTATGTTCCACCACCAATACAAAAATAGAGTAATAAATGTCAGAGGTACCTCCTCATCATAATCTCCAGTGGCTACCACCTGCTGCTCTGCCTCAGACTTCTTCTCTCCTACTGTCACCTGTTCCTTCATGGCATCGAGGACAGCAGTCTGTTCCACAACACTGTCTCCAGTACTTGTAATAAACTGCCATAGCACAAGAATGATGGCAGTGGCAGTGTTTTTTATGTTAGTTGATTCAAGTGAAAAACAAAATTTATTGTGTGGTATCATAACGAACCTACAACCTCAATGATGTTAGCCACATGTAAGAAGGCAGGGAGTTACAAGAAAACAATGTATAAGTTAAGTGGTGATTGTCAGATTACTGCAGAATTCAGAAGCACAAAATTCATACTACATTAACATAAAAACTGTTTCACACTCAGACTGATGAAAAAGCTTATATGAGAATACTAAATTCTAGACTGATACCTTTTGCACTAAGTCCAGCTCTAAGCAAAATTCATACATAAATATAATACAGCTAACATTCATAATATCTGTACCAAAAATCATTCCAACATCATCTTTCTAAATAAGTAGAATTTTAAAGCTTTATCCTTCTAGCATCATTTTCAAGATTCTTTAGACATAAATATATCATAAAAAATTCACACTACATGTTAATTTCAGCATTTCTCCAAGTACCCAAACCCAAGCTTCTTTTTACTATATTCTACTCACAAACATGAACACATCACAGATATATCCTATACTTTCCTATGACCATAGCACCATCACATAATCCCAAGCTTCTACAAGGAACACCATTCCCAAGCTGTATCACAAAACAGTATAATATACATTTTCCACAGGTGTTGTGAAACTGTTCATATCATTCAGAGTTATAAGACACTATTCCATCTACTTCTTCCAAGCAGGAGTAAGCCAGTGAGAAAGGGAGATGGGAGAACCCTACTATTGTTGGAAATATAACAGTAGCATCCCAATAATAACATGTAAATACTCTTACCATTTGCTTCTAAATACTGAACCACTTTGTACAAACCACTGCTGGTCAACTGTCTCCCCAATATGAAAAAGGCTGTCAAAAGCCTAAATTCAGATGTACTTCAATGAACACGACCAACCCATTCCACGCATCCCATTTACCTTGATACCTAGCCCCTGGCCTTTGTGTCTTCATTCTGCATTTTGCTCACTCATTTATGACTGTTGTAACATCTCTACAGGTAGCTAAAATTCTTTTCATGACAGCTTCCTTCTGTGTTGGGAGGAACAAACGACTATGTCATTTCCCTCATTAAATGAGTTACTTGCAGATTCAGGCTCTCTGGGCCCTCATCTGTATGCTCCTCTGGAGAGCTACCACATCCTTCCATGTCCTCCCATCTCAGCCATTACACTCTCCCTCATCACCACCATTCCCTCCTGCCCTGGCTAACACAGGAAAAGACTGACTAACGACATAGTTAATGCATACAGCATATATAAATTTAGGAAGTTGTATAGTAGTTGAGAATGTTTAAGAGATGAGGTCCCATGTGTAAACCTCCCATCCTTTACAGTGCAAAGAGGTAAATACATCCTCCTTCACCAACACTCCCTCCTTCCCTGGCTACCACACCCTCCCTCACAACCACCAATCCCTCCCTCCCTAGCCACCACACACTCCATCACCACCACCATGACCTCTATCCCTGCCAGTCACACCCTTAACAGCAGGATGGCACTGTTAAGTGGTATGACCACTCATCCCCACCATTTTTCCTCTTCATAACTCCTATATTGTGGATACAACCTTTCTGCTCAACATTAAAATATTTTCCTGTAAAAATATTATCCTAGCCGCCTGTAATAACTGTCTCATCAAGCAAATGGATGAATCATTGGCAACTGTTTATGAGCATTAGTTTTTGTACACCTGGCCACTTCTTCACCATGTCTACAGAGACAGAAAGAAGATGTGAATGCATTTTTACAGGATAAAAACAGGCAAGGAGCCCAAAGATTCTAGGTTTGTTTACAAGCAAGGAATTCTCATCTTCCCTTTATTTTCTCCCTTATGAGTGAGCATCTAAGCATGTCTTTTTCGGTATGAATTTTGATTTTCATATACACAGGATATCTTAAATTTTGGTGTGACTTTTCTGCCTAACTTTTGCAGCAACTAATGCTGGGTGTAATCACAATAACTACCTGTGAGGTAGCCCTCTATTCTGCATCTGCCATCCAGTAACAAAGTGTCATTCCTGGGTAAAAGGTTGTTTTTTTTCTATCCAAAGTCCATTACTAGGGAAAGCCAGGCTATGCTTTCCTTAGCCACAGTGCCAAAAAGGAGCATAAAATTCATAAGTTGCACAGTCTTGGTATGCTGTTCTAGTGGCTGGATGCTAACCAGAGCCAAAATTACAAGGTCACTGTGCTTCCTGCAGTCCTTACATTACTCTGCCCAACACAATGCACAGCTTGGTATATCCATGCATGTGATCAGATGTTACTCTGATGAAGTAAATTAGGTTTTAGGGTTCTGATATCAGATCCCTCAGCAGCAGCAGGGACATTGCCTCAGTTCCCTCTTGAGTTTTAGTGTTTTCTTGCTTCAGAACATTTCTTTGCCAAAATGGTTTCTTACCTAATATCGTTTTATGGCCCAATATTGATATTTATGTAATGTATGTTGGCAACAGAGAAAAACAATACTGTTAACCAAAAAAAGTATGTAGCGAGCCCTGTGCACTAACCCTGCCCATTGGCATATTCTCGACACATGTAGGTCGTAAGCAATCGAGTAATGGATTCCCGCTTTTGACCATTCCTTTACTTAATAACCATCTCCTTGCCAAATAGTTTCTTGCTTCAGATTTTTCTCTTGCCAAATGGTTTCTTATTTCTAAACATTCCCATGCAAGTAACCCCAATACATAGTTGAAAATATGTCAAGTAAGTCGCCAGATGAACAGCAACTAACCGCTATACGTAGTTGCTAATAATTCATCCATTTTCTTTGCAGGAAAGAAAATGCTGACTGTTGGGAAGAAATATTTTCAGGAATATATTGAGCTGTTAAGTAGGAGGGCAGTGCCAGCAATATGGCAGGTATGGAAAGGGAAAAGGATGGGACGAGTGCTTGGAACCACTTAATAATGTTGTCAACAGTTCCAGGTGTGCTGGCAAGGATGGGATGGTGCATTGGTGGTGAAGGAAGGTTTGGTGGACAGGGAGGGAAGGAAAAGCGATGGTAAGGGAGCGAATGGTGGTGGTGGGAGAGGGTGTTCTAGCTAGAGAAGGAAGGCACAGGTGTGGTGAGGGAGGGTGTGGTGGACAGGGTGGAAAAGCATGGTGCCGGTGAGGGAGGGCATAGTTGCAATGAAGGGTGTGAGTAGAGATGGTGATGGAGGGTGTGGTGGCCCCGGAGGAATTGCATGCAGGTGATGTGGGAGGGTGTAGTGACCAGAAAGAAAGGAGTGCTAGTGGTAGTGAGGAAGGTTGTGGTGGCCAAGGCAGAAGAGTATAGTGGTGATGAGGGAGGATGTGGTAGCCCTCCACAGGTGTGAGCAGATGAGAACCCAGAGAACCCAAATCTACTATAAATGATAATAACCAATGCAGGAACAGAATGTCGAGCCAAATAAATATCTTTTCTCTGCGAATCAGTCATTTGTTCCTGGTTTTACCTTACTGAGGTAGGAAGGGTAAGTAAAAAAAAATAAAAAAAAGTACAAGATGTGCATAAAATAGGATGAATTGTATCAATGTGGTATGTGACTGCAATGTGCTGGTTAAGATTAATCATGAATTAGTCTATGGGGCTTGCCCATGGATATCAAACTATACAGGCTATAGCTTCAGCATATTATAAATACACATATATATATGATATAACGTGGAGGTATGCACACAAGGCCACTGTTTATTTGTTTCTGACTCCACCTCACTAAGGAAGGAGATGCAATTAAGTACAAATTCTTGTTTTCACACTTGTTTGCCATTCTCACATTAGCAAAGTAGCACCTGCAAGGTGCAAAGAAATGTATTCACTTACTCAATTCCCCTACATCCACTCTCTAGCTATCATGTGTAATGCACTGAAACCAAAACCCCTTATCCACAAGGCCCCGCAGGCCTTTCCATGGTCTCCCCATGATCATTGCACATGCCCTGGATCAGTCCACTGCCTTATCACTCCAATTCACTCTATCCTGTGCTTATCTTGAAACCATCAGAATGTTCAAGCCCTGACCACTCAAAACTTTTCCACTCCTTACTTCCATTTCTAATTCAGTTTCCCCTTTCTCCTTGTCCCACCTTCATTTCTTATATATACACAATCTATGTCAACCTCTCCTCACTCATTCTCTCCTTCTGCCCAAGCCATTTCAACTCACTCTTCAGCTCTCTCAATCATACTCTTCTTATAACCATACCTCTCTATAACCTTATCACTTCTTACTCAATCAGCCCTCCTCACACTATTGTCCTCTAACATATCATTTCCAGCAAATTCACCCTCTTCTGTATACTTTCATCTGGAGCCCATGACTCACATCTGTACAACACCACTGAAACTACTATACCTTTGAAAATCCCCATGAATGCCCTCCCAGATATTGACTTCTCTTTCCACAAGTTCCTCAATGCACCCAGGACCTTCACCCCACATTCACCCAATGACTCACCTAAGCTCCCATGGTTCCATTCACTGCCATGTCCACTACCAGGGAATTAAAACACTTTACTTCCACAAAGTTTTCTCCATTCAAACTTACACACCAACTAACCAACTCCATGCTTTAGTAAACCCATTAACTTTGCTTATATTTACATTCACTCTTAATTTTCCCCTTTCACACACTCTCCCAAACTTAAGACACCAACTTCTGTAGTTTCTCATTTGAATCTGCCACCTATTCCCTATCATTAGCAAACAGTTAATGGCTCACCTTCCAAGCTGGCTACCACCAAACAGAGTTCAACCCTACCCTTCTTCCCAAAACTCAAGCATTCATATTCCTCACCACCTATCCATAAACAGATTAAACAGCTAAGGTGACAACACACAAACACCCGTGCCTCAGTCCCACCTTAACCTGGAACCACAAATTCTTCTCCCTACATAACAAATAAATAACTCACTCTCTTGGTAAAAAATCACTGCTTCTAATAGCTTTCATACTATCCATATAATCAAAACACCTTCCATAAAGCATCTCTATCAACCATATCATTATGCTTTCTCCAGATCCATACAGCAGATTATCTTAGCTCCCATAATTCCATCCATTGCCACATCCATTTCCAATTACTTAAAACACTCCACTTCCTCCCACTTCTCTCTATTCAAACTCACACTCAAATTAACTTCTCCCTCTCTCTGCTACCCAACAAAAGCTTACTTCTACTCTAATCAAATCT
>JAUUDW010645880.1:0-10782 GCA_032361385.1 Panulirus guttatus | reverse complement strand
TCTCTCTCTCTCTCTCTCTCTCTCTCTCTCTATCTATCTATCTATCTATCTATCTATCTATCTATCTATCTATCTTACTCACTAGTATTTTTTTGTATGACAACAAAAGTACACTCTCTTAAGTGACTTAGGCTTCGCTTCTGAAAATCTACCTTAAGCCTTCTTACTTGCCAGTATTTCTTAAAAGAACATTTAAGAGGCTTTCATGTGCTCGCCATTGTTACGCCAGCACTTCCCTTTTTTTTGAAGTCTGTTTCCTCCTAATGGGAAACCATCATAGTCGTTTCCATTTCTTTTATGTATTGGGTTGACGGTAGGTTTGGCTGGTACTGGTACACATTATATTATATAATGACGTTGGATTTCATGTTGATATTCATTTTGCCTACTTTTCAACTTGCAGCTGAGTCTGTGGTTTATGCTTCCGGAAATATTAACAAAAACGCTATACATTTTTTTAATTTTTTTTACATTGTATTCACTTTTGACAAACGTTCGATTTATAATTCATGTTAGGGTTGGAGCATTACAGAAATTCCCTTTTGGGGAAGAAATTATATTTTATTGTACAATATATGGAATTTCTGCTGAATGTGGGAGGTTGGCTTTTGTATGTGACAATCATAATTCTAATGAAAACCTGAGGCTGGGCGTTTGAACTGCACTGGACAGCGTCTTTGGCGAGAAACGAATCGGACGGCAGTTTTATAGTCTAAATCCGGCCCAGTATTCTCTGCTTGTTGCTTTCTTGTAACCAACTGCTCCTGTTGCATCTTGGATTCCTTCCTGACTGTCGATGGCAACTGAGGTTTTACAAGCCATTAATGGTCTCACCTCTCGCCTCACTTACGTTTGACTTCTCACTATTGTGTATGTGCAAGTGTTTATGTACCTGTGTGTGTATGTGAATGTGTGCCTGGTATATGTGTGCATGTGGGTATGTATATTTGTTTGTTGTTTGTTTGTATGCTTATTTGTGTGTGTGTGTGTGTGTGTGTGTGTTTGCATAGGAGTGTGTATATGTATATATATATGTGTATGTATGTGTATGTGTATATTCAGCACGCTGGAGTAGTACTTTGTACTAAATAGTCTTTATTTGTAAAATGTTAAAGAATAACCATTGTAAAATGGAAACAGATTCTGATTCTGATTCTGATTCTGATCTGCGATTGTTTAACTCCAAGTGTCCATCTCAACTATGCTTATCTTACATATGACCCCTTTGTGGCTTATATCGTGAATGAACTCTCCTCGGGACACATTATTTCAACTGAACTTTCTTCAGACACCACCTCTGAGCTGACCTCTCTCGACCCCACATCTGACGCGTCTGATAACCCAGACAGCTATTAATCTGTCCATCAGCTTGGCTGACCTTTCCGACCCGGAGGAAATTTCAGCGTCGTCCGCTTTGCCTTCTTATTATGTCAGATCTCACCTTAGGTTGTCGGGGGAAGACGAGGAGCCTGGCGAAAATATTTCCTGGAGGTGAAAATATACACATATTTTCCGTGGAGCTTGTTATGAAGGAAATCCTCGCCATTTACTACTATCAGTGATTACATGAAGTGGTAAGCAATTGACTACTACCTTTTTTTTGTTATTTTTTTAACAAAACTGGAGCGGTTTGATTAAATCCAGAGGGATATGCGCTATGTTTGTGACAGAGTTTTTTGTATGAGTAATCTCGCTTTGAACAAAACCACCTTTTGTAAACATTTTTTTAACCTATGGGACTGAAACGCATTCCGAGTTATCCTGTCGAATGTTTCGACTCTCTATATAGCTTTCCAGGAAGGTTCTGAACCCGTGACGTATTTCATAAGGAGAATTGCGTTCCTTTGATATCGTGCAACACCCCCTCGCATCGCCTCCCCAGCAGGTACCACAGCACCCCCGACACAGCTGACCTGAGCCACCTCAGGTGGCGGGCCTTAATCTACGTGTGGGTATTAGGCTGAACCAGAAGCCCCACTGCTGCGGCATCCTTCCCAACTTGCCAAGAGCCTTTCACTCACTTTTCCCGTAATTAGTCCCACCCACCCGGACTTCATACGTACCGTCTCGGACTGAAATTATGTGTGGTCACACATTTTTGTGCTTTCTTGCACAGCCAGGGGTAAAGCATGATTTTTTTTATTTTTTTTTTCAGCCCACTTGCATCTTAACCCACCTGCACCTAAGGATCAAAGAAGGTTGTGAGAAATCCGCCAGGCGTTAGCCAGACAGGAGCCCTTGTCTTAAGAACGGCCCAGTCACCCTCTTCCCGTCAAAGGTGGTGTTGCCTCCATTGACCTTAGCGAAGGCGGTGTTGTTGGCACGACAGAGTTACGCCTCACTCGATCCTGCAGCTGGTGGACGGAGCCAGTCAGCGGCTATCTCAGCATACCTGGCCACAGCGATGATTAGTGTTTTAAGAAATGTTGGCCATTGCTTTCGAGACGTCTCTCTGTGAGCATTCTCTTAATTTCCACCTGGATTTGTCTTTCATTGTAAAAATTATTCCAGATTTTTTTACTACGTTATTGAATTTTTTTCTCTCTCGTTTCGTTTGTTAAGTAAATAGTCGCTGGTTTTAATCTCTTCTGATGATGTCTCTTATCGCCGAATTCTCAATATTAACCTTCTAGGTTAACTTTTAGACTCTGCTCGTATCTCTCTTCTAAGATGCATGGTAGAACTGCATAATATCGTAGTGGTTGTTTCACTGACTCGCATTTCTCATTTCCGTCTCTTAATTTACAGATCATTATTCAGACCTTTGTTATAAATGATGAAGAAATGTTCCGCCACGAAGATGGCTTGATGAGACTTGCACACACACTGCACTTCTTGAACGTCGTTTCGTCCTCATGTGACTCAGTGTCTCGTCTGTCGTGAGATTGTCACCTTCGAGCAAATCACCATCGCCCTCATGTTTCCATTATTGTGTGGCCTGAGCAGAACGGCAGACATATTGCACGTCATCGTCGCCTGTCCGTCCGTTCCTTGTCGTCGCCATCGTCCTACCTTCCATCCGTCCTTCGTCGTTGTCGTCATCGTCCAGGAGAGTCACAACGTGGTTAGATTATAAATGAAATGCGTTTAACCTGACCATTGAGTTATGCCTCTTGTATAAAGAATGTTTACTCTGAAACTTAACCTGGTTCATAACTTGAAGAAACTTTTTTATAATGTTTCCCATGACTCTTCCCATTTTACCCCTTGTTAAGACTTGACTGTCCCCATGATCCGCACCTGCCTCGTTATGCTACCCATTATCTAACCACATTACTTCTCTCCGAAGATACTTGATGAAAGTTCCTTGATTTGGTTTTTTGTGTAATTCATTTTTTCGAAATAGATATCTAATTCCAGTTCATTAATTGTGGGTATTTATTGATACAGCAACGATGACGTCACAAGAAAATCGACCTAGGCCCCCGGTATAGTTCCCGTATGGAACATGAGTCACATTTCTTATGAAAATTTAGGTGACAGAATATAACAGTGCGGACAGCGTGGTGAGCATGCAAGGCATTGCCGGCCGGTCGTTGATCTACAATGGCCTTGAAAGGTTCATGGATTACTGTCTAGCGCCGAAGTGGCGGTCCGTAGTCTTCAGCGTTTGCGTCTCTGAGGGAGTTTGGAAAAGGGCAGAGCGGCACACACATACACACGAATACACACGGACCTCAGTCGTGTAGCGGTTAGCGTTACTGACCGTCAAGCAAGCGAGGGCCGCCTGGGATCAAACCCGCGCAGAACAAGCTTTGAGGTCTTAAACAAGTTTGATTTTGACGTTAGTGAACAGTTCTTCAGATGATGCAGAGACAAAACCACCACAGAGTACAGAGCTTAACATAAGCACGGAATATGTTAGATGTGAAAAAGTACCCTGACAGTATGAGTAGTGGATGAGTGTATCATACTTAAATGATGACGTTGTGAGTGCTGACAGTACAAAAACATTTTGAGAAAGTTTAAGACATGGAACTCTACGAGTGTGGAATTCCCTCCCCTTACTGCACAAAAAGGTACTCGCACATCATTTAAACCACTGTTGACCTAGAAGTGATGTCAAGGATTTCATTATATTTAGTACTAGTCGTAGATAGACTAGCAACAAGATGCTTGGCAATTTTCTTTACATTTAATTCATTATGGGCCATTTTTGTTGCTTCGACGTGTGGGGTTTATACTCCTGTATGGACGAACGCCCAGCAGAGGGGGTATGCGGGTTGTACTTTTTGTATTATTCTGGACAAGTGTTCATTGGTACAACAGGATCACAACGCACACGAGTTTATTTTTCTTTCCGATTCCAAATTTCCACGGGCCACATACATACTGAGTCTACGTGGTATTAGAATTATCCTTAACACTTGCAGGTGTTAATGATTATTAATGGTGGATGTCGTAGCCTTATAATGACCCTGACAGCTGATAGGCCTAAAGCCGAAACTACCAACCAACCACACTGCCGAATTTAGGCTCCTTTTGTAGTGAAAACTGACGATGTCTGTCTGTCTGTACTCTGTTCCTGAGATACAAGATCGATGTACCTTCTGCCATTTTTTTGTGATCAGAAAGTTCCTTCAAGGCACCATACCCTTGAGCTATATCAGAATTATGTCGGATGAATAAAAAATCTGTTGCACAACGTCTACGCAGCGCTAGTACACTTCCTTGGTGGAAGATTACGCAAGACTGTCTTTTGTGCTTGTTGGTATCTACTAATGTTTGATCCTTGGGGTGCATGTTGAGTGTTTGTTTCCTCCTTTGTACAGATCTGAATGTCCTTTCAGTCTAGCGTATTGACTTAATTTCTTATTTAACTGCTAAGCAAGTTGAGGACTGCAAGCTGCAGGATGCTTTCCGTTAGATGTGGCACGTTTTGGATGTAGGATTGAGTCGGTTTACCCCTCTCTCTCTCTCTCTCTCTCTCTCTCTCTCTCTCTCTCTCTCTCTCTACTTCAGTGGCTGTCAAATATCATTCCTGTGGCTCATATACAGCTCTCTTTTCTTTCTGCGTCATCCAAACATGGGCTGTTGGCTTTCTCTCCACAAACACACCGTTTCATCCTCTTTACATAACACCTGTTAACACGTAATGCACGAGGCTTGTTCTTCTTAACTTTATATTTTCCTGCGTTGAGCTGTTTGCAGTATGACGTCTAGTTGCGTATGGCATAGGACCAATTTACGTGGCAAGGAGTGCCGACCATCGCGTCCACCGCGGCATCGTCTCACAATAAAGTCAGTAAACGTCACAGAAGTCAGATGTTAATCAAGTAAACCAGCTGAGGAGGTAGCTCGGGAGACTGATAATGAACGTCAGTACCGATGGGTGTGACTCCGCTCCGTCCTGGAACCTGAGCCATATATGTCAGATTAACACTCTCATCGCAGCTCGATCAGAATCCCTCGCGAGATGACAAATTTAGTCACCTGTACTACAGCTCAACGCCTCGAAATGCTTATAGAAATGCGCAGTTCATTTTACTGCCAGGAATTAACAGTTTGTAAACTAACGATATGATTGTGTAGTTATATTGGTATATGGCTATATAGTTTGTGATCTGAAACTTGAGTCGATAACGCAAGGAAATATGAACGTCCGACTGTGTGAATCTGGCGCCGTTTTCCAACCTGAACTGAGTCCAGATGAAATAACTAGCGGGATATATTATGATCAGAACCTAACCAGTGGTAACAGATCTGGTAATCAGAGGTTAGAGGTAACAAAAGAAACACGGACGGACGTGCTCTTGCATTCGCTGGTTCCTCCTTCGAACCAGAGCTTCAGATTTGATAAAGTAGGTTCACCAAGATGGATCAAAATTTACAGTGATATTGCAAGGCTGTTGTTTAGAAGAATAATTTGAGATATATTGGTGAAGGGATGCCTGAGCCATATTGAGGGTGGTAGAAGCAAGTAAATTCACCTGGTGCTATGAGCAAATGATAGGGAACTTGCGTTCCGTATGGCATCGAGTTGAGATTCGTTTCAGCTTCATACCTGATATAAAGGTTCATGAGATGATTAATATCACCAACTTTGATCAAAATCCATTGAGACGTATCAGAGCTATAGACTGAGAACATGCGAGGGGGACGTATCGTTGGAATAACGATCCATCTCTGGGTCTGATCTGATCTTGTAATGTTAACAGTCCAACTTTATTTTGGCATACCTAATGGTCGTCAGCTGTAATTGGCATGATACGTGCGCATAGCTCATAATTCTGATCCAGCTTCGAACCCTAAGTTGACGGAAGTTATTAATTCCGACACACAAAAGCTAAGTTGGCACGCGCCTTCGGACTTGCGCTGTTATGTGGTTCAGTCACCTCCATCTTTGAATTAACTTGGGTTCACCGAAACTAATAAATTCACCAATTGTGATAAAGATTGATCAGTATTTAGCTAGGCTGATAATAGACGACTGCAGTCCGGGATGTGTGTACTGACAGACGTACGTAAAAGTATATCACTGACATTCGTCAGACCTGAGCGAGGGATCGATGAGGTGAGTAATCTCGCCCACTAGGATCCAAAGTCATCGGGATTTATAACAACCTGTGATCGGGAATGAGAAAAATTCTAGACGTTAAAAGCGGAAGAGGTAAGATGAGTATCGCTGATATGAGTCATACAACATGAGTGTGCAGTGCTGGTGATGGGTACAAGTGTTCGAAGGGCTTGTAACGGGAATAGAGTCGAAGCATCGTGTGGATGAGTACTACATTGACTGTTACCGTCAAGCACACACTACACAATTCTCGTCGGATCGTACTGTATATATGAATATTCAACCCCGTACGAGTGATTAGCTGTTGCTGTGGTGAAACTGACTCGCTGGGGAGAAGACGACAGACAGACAAACAGCATGATGGCTACGTTTCCTATTCTCAATCTATTGGGATAAATGAAACTGTGCGATGTATATTCGGGAAGAAATAGACAAAAAATTACATTAGACAGTCGGCACACGTCTAGAATGTTGAAATATGTAACTCACGAGTTACAGAGTGTAACAGCTACATCATGTTTAGTATTTGGATGAGCTCCCACCTTTGTGAGACAGTGAAGTTCCCCTTTATTGACCTATCGTTCCCGCTACGTTATGAGGGCAGCCGCAGACTGCATCCCTCGCTCCTTACATACACAGTATGCCATCCTGAGGTGCTATGGGTAACGTGGAATATCGAGGTTGTCGACTGGAGGTCACATGGCCAGCGAAACTGCTGGAACTACATCCGCAGTACGAGTCAGGAGGAAGAAAGAAGTCCTTGAAAGATACTGTTAACACTTCGTGTGTCATCATTTTGCTGAGAGACTTGATCATGTTTGGGACTGTTTTACTCAACAATAATGACATGCGTTGTCTTGTCCCATTTTCTCGAAGACTAAACACAGCTGGGAATCATGTAGACTTAAATCAAATCGGAAGATGACCTTATATACATCCTTATGATACTACACTAATCCTTAGCTAGTTCCTCAAAGATATATATGTGTATGTACCATTATGAAGTTCATGATTCCTAATGTACACTGGTTTCACAGAGTGACAACCATTTTCCAGACGAAACAGTGACGCCATCAGTTCTTTTAGAATGTGATTCAATAAAGAGAAGGGGTCATGTTCAGATTGCTGTAAGCGCATCAAATATCAGTACATAGAACTTTCCTATTGAACACAGTGACCACTGACACAATCATGAACGCACTGCTGTGTAACGACATACAACAGCAAAAAGATAACTGATATGCTTTCGATGTACAAAACATATGTAAAATGAAACTGACTTGAATTGTTTATATAAGTTCAAGTTCAATGACGCAGATGTATATAGGATTAGAATACTGTAGTTCTAGATACGGCAGGAGTGGGTAGTTGTGGCACATAGATATACGTGTGACCTGTTTAAGAAACCGACATGTCCTTTCACAGTCATTCACATTACACAGTGTGAGGTTGACAAATTCACTTGTACTGTGTTAGGATCTTAAAACAAGTTGTAAAGGACAGGCAGGCTTCGGTGTATCATCACTACCCAGCTCCTGACCTCTCGAGGGTGTTGCAGGTCAGGGGAAATTGATGTGAAGATACAAATCCATACGGTATCTTCAGCGAATGGCTCTGCAGTAGTGGGAACAAAGCCATTCAAAGCCAGGCCTTGTAAGGTACGTTCCATTTCACGGTTGGTGTAAGAAAGACGTTAGTTGCAGTCACCTCAGCATCTGCTGTTGAGGTTCAGGATCTCAATTGACCAGGAAGAACTGGATGCACGTTAACATTTGTAGCTGGTGCGTTGCAGCTAATAGGAACCTTTAATTGGCAAAGGCAACAAACACCAGATGCGATCATAAATACATCGTCTATTGGTCTAGCCGTGTGAAGCTATGAAGGTCATGGTTATCACTGACAACTCGTTCCTAGGGAAAGTATTGTCTAAGGTTACTACCTTTCTCGGATATGTTGTGGGCCTTGCTTATCTCTGTGACACCTTCTTAGCAGAAATATCTACCGTCAAGAGTAGTTTTTTTTAGTAATGATTATAATGATAATAATATGATTATCATCATTATTGATAATACTCTTGTCACTACTATCATTATTATCAGTGTTATCATTATTATTAGTATATTAGTATTACCTTTATTGAAACGCTGGAGTATAGGGGAGAACATATGCCTATATCATATTTATGCCATTTCGAAAGTCTCAGTTGGAACCAGAGCAAAGTGAAGCACCTGTTTGCTCCTATAGAGCGTAAGGACTAGATCTTGCGGCTGTACGAGATATGGCACGGAGAAATTTCTCGGCGTTCATGATGAGCCCCTCCGCCAATAGCCTGCAGAAAGGCAAGCGCATTGGGCAACTCCTGTGTCGTGGGTACGAGTGTCTAAGCGTTGTTGATGATGCCACACCCTTACGACAGGGCTGCGTGACCGGCATAATAAATCAACGTATCTATTCATATATATGTATTTGCTCTCAGTGGAAGACAGGGAGGCTGAGATGTGTGATGAACTTTAGATTTGTTGACAGTACATCACTGATATGAAACCAAAAGACTATGTCTAGGACTAATTATATTTGTAGCTAGTGACCCAAACGCACCCATGATTTTTTTCATATATACAAAAAACAAAATGATTGTACATGAAATTTTGGAGACTTTAACCACCTGAAAGAATCATGTACGTACGTACTTGCCTTTTTCACCTGAGCCAGGTAGCGTCAGGTACTAAGCCTTCGATGAGGAAGAAGAAGGTAAAAGAAATTCTTTGCATCTTACTCTTCTTATGTTTATAAGTTTCAAAAAGTGGTAATACAAGAGGAGAGGTTTTCAGCAGGACACACACATATATAGTGCATTAGGCTATAATTCAATAAGACACCTAGAGCGTGATATTAAGACCTTTGGGTATGATGTCCTAAAGGCCAGGCCATCACACCGGAGGATTTATATCATCGTGCTCAGTGATTCCTGCCGGCGTGTTAAAGGGTCATGGTGTCGTGCGGTGTCAAACTTAACATTGTTTATCATACGTCTGATATGACCATATTATCTTTTGTGTAGATGTAAAGGTGATCATAAACCTGTTCTCTAGTGTCAGTCTTACGTTAAGAGCTCTTGTTGATGGAGGATCTTCGGTGCCTCTCATTGTTTGTGGATGATGTATTAAGCTGCATCGTTGGCCACGTAGAGACAACAACTTTCAATGTCCATAATTAATCATTCAAGTGGTCTGTTGCAAGAATATTTTTATGATATACAGATATGTTTATTGACATTACTTGTTTTCAAATTGAGGTGATTTTATTGAACATGTTAGAAATCTTATTTTCATTAGATTAATTTTGCTGATCCTATTCTGTATAGGCATTCGTTGTTATTAGAAATCCAGAGCTTTTTCTCAGGAGATTTGATGAGTCTGTCTCTTATCATGTTATGAATTAAGATGTCAGTTGGAAACTACGTTTTGTAAATGGTGTATTCATTGGTGACTGAGTGGTAACATACAGATTTGTAAATGAGCATAATTCTGGGTTCTTCTATTATCTCTTTTCTTTCAGATAAGGAAGAGATAAAGAACGATGAGTAGAAAGAACACAATGTCACTGTTTCCAAAACCATGCACCACTTTCCCAGTACCCCATTTGATGCGCATAGGAAATTTTGTTCTTCTACCAACGTTTTCGTAATAATTTGGGTCAGCTATCTAATAAAACACTAACAAAAAATAGATATATCAATCGGTAAGATAAGTAGGAAACAGTAGTACAAGTAGAAAAGAGTAGGACAAATAGGAAAAACTGTAGGACAAGCTGGAAACAGTAGGACAAGTAGGAAACAGTAGGAGTAGTAGGAAAGGGTAGTATAAGCAGGAAACAGTAGAAGAAGTAGGAAACAGTTGGATAAGTAGGAAACATTGGGACAAGCAGGAAATATACCTATACTCAAACGGAACCCTTTAATGCGTAGAGAAAGCCACAGTCGGGATTTTGGTATTCAGGTCGGGAACACTGCTGGAGCATAACAGACAGAGGAAACAGGTCTTCTCCTACTCATGCTAGGCATAACTTTACTGGAAATGTAATAACTTTATTTCTTTTTTCTATTTCCCCGTCAAAAGTTTATCAGTTTCTCGATAATTGGAGCAACTTTTCTTATACAGGTAAATGCGGTAAATCCCCTAATACAAGTCGCACAAGGAAAGTTTATAGTTACCATGTATTTGTGTGTGTGTGTGTGTGTGTGTGTGTGGGATGATCGTTTAAAA
>JAUUDW010645868.1:0-18240 GCA_032361385.1 Panulirus guttatus | reverse complement strand
CTGGGAAGGCTTCACGTTGCCCGGGGACCACGTCTCCTACGGGAAACAAAAAGAAAAAATGGAAGAGAAAGCTTCAGCGTGACGTCGAGTCCTCCAGCGCGGAGTGAAGGTGTGTGTGTGTGTGTGTGTGTGTGTTGGCTACAGAGTGACGATGGCAAGGCCGAAGGAGGAACAATAATGGCCGGACTGAGCTGCTTCTCGACCCATGGAAGGCCATGATGTCTACACCCCTTGAAGTGAAACGTATATAGATCGAAGGAAATTTACTCAAGTTAACAGCAAACTGATGGATGTCCACTGGTGGAAAATGGGAATCGGTCGTTCTCGCCTGAGGGGCATGTTAGACTCTGGACCTCTTGATTTCGACGACCACTGGCTATGATGACCCAGCCCTCGACTACACTCTTAAGGGTCAGGTCAGAGAGGCCAGGCCAGGCCATCACGCTAGGTCGTCTTGAAGGGTCGTACCGTCGTCTTCAAAGGTCGCACAGTCGTCTTCAAGGGTCGTACCGTCGTCTGTCCATCAAGGGTCGTACCGTCGTCGTTCTAAAGTCTAAATTCGTACGTGACTCAAATGGATTTCAGACGCGACGTTTCGCTCCGTTCGCTTGGCACGGCCCTTGGGCCCCACCGTCAGTCCTTGACCGCTACCACTAGTACTACTACTGCCGCTACTAAGAGCAGTAGTAGTAGTGGTAGTGGTAGTGGTAGTAGTGTCAGTGACCAAGTGGTCCTGCATTAAAACCACGTTTGATAAGCTATAACTTCATTACGGTCACGTCCGTAAGCCACTGGTCAGAAAAGCCCTTGGGAAATGTCAAACCAGCAGACAGACAGACAGACAGACAGACGGACAAAAACCAACATGTTACCATAAAAGTTATATATAAACACAACAATCATCATTGTGGACCGGGGATTCATATAAAGCAGACTCGGTACACCTACAACCTTGGACCGGCGCTGCGTGTCGGAAGGCAATGTCTATATTGTGGTGATTATGACTCGCATCCTGTAATCTCCTAATAAACATTTCTAAGACCATGATGAAATATGAGGAAGAAAAAAAATTAAGACCATGATGTACGAGGGGAAAAAAATATATGCATATTAAGATTAAATGTAAAATACTGTCATCACATTCCCGTGGAGTATGTTAAAAGTTACCATATTCTGTAAAACTAAAAAACACGAAAGAAATATATGTTAAATAAACATGCTACAAATCAGTCTCAAAACGTTTACAGAAATACGAAAAATACTTAACCATCGTTTTAAATGGCAGGAAGTGGTAGTTTAAAAGGGCACACTGGAGGGGACGAGCAGGGAGGAACGCATGCCGCATTCAGTGGCAAGTTCAGTAAAACATGTTTTCAGAACTGATTGTTTGTAAATGTTACTATTCACGACAAACGTACTCAGAGGAATCATGGTGGTTATAACGACGTCTACAACGCGTTGATCCCGTTCAACGATGTATGACGTATATAACATCACTCCTACACAGCACAGGTTAAAACCAGGGGTACACACACGTCAAGGGTCAAGCCACGAATATTACGTGTCAAAGGAGGTCGACGAAGGTCAGTCGAGGTCATGGGGGTCTGCCTCTGCCTCGTTAAATGGAACACGAGTCACGAATCATGGGGAACACGTGGATCGTGGGGGACATGCGGCATATCCAGGGGTGTGTGTGCGACCCGGACAGGACACTCGTATGGACTGACAGCACGTGGGACGGAAAGGAGGGAGGAGGGAGGAGGGAACACACGCGATATACGTAGCGAGGATCTCTGGAAGACCCGCGACTTACCCGCTGCATCAACAGCCTGGAGGGCGTCGGCGAGTGCGGGTCCTGCCAAGGAAGACGGGGAGGAAGCACAGTTACGTATACTGCCTTGGGGGAGAGCATGGTAGTATGGGGAGGACTATGACAGTGTGGGGAGGAGTATAACAGCATGGGGAGATGACAGTATGGGGAGCAGTACCTTTACGTATACTGCCTTGGGGACGAGTATGATAACATGGGGAGGAGTACCTTTACGTATAATGTCTTGGGGAGGAGTATGACAATATGAGGAGCACAATTTACATATAATGCCATGGGAGGGGAGTATGATAGTATGTAAGAGGAGGGACGGTGGAATAGTTTAAATACTTTAGAAAGGTGTATGATAGATCTTTGGGGAGAAAAAATGCGTAGCCTTATAATAATACCAGGTGTGATGAGTATTATATGGTATTGTCAAGAGACGTACAAATACTTTAAATAAATCGCTAATTACTACAGATCTTCCGGGCTGTCGTGTGTGTACCTCCGACCTGCGTATGCACGTCTGACTTGTGTATGTACACCTCTGATCTGTGTATGTACGTACATGCCTCTGACCGGTGGTATATGTACCTCAGACCTGTGTAATGTACCTTTAACACCTGACCTTATGACCCGCGAAGCAGATCCCACACAGCAAATGAAAACACTAAGTATTGCAGTAGGAACACCTCAGTGTTCTCCCCACGACAAAGCCTCCTCCATGCAACTCAAATTACAGGGTGTAGTGGCAGTAGTAGTAGTAGTAGTGGTAGCAACACCTTGGCTATGTGCCACCAAGCCCAAAACCTCGAAATCCACTGCAAACGCGCTCGCAGTACCCCCACGACAGAACTACACCTGTCGTCTGTCTCTCCGGCCGAGCTTCCTTCTCCCTTGACGTACCAAGACTCCCCTGTCTGTACTCACTGGCCACTAACAACACAGGAGAAAGAGCGTTCTACTCACCCGTTCTTTGTGGGGGTAGATTGGCGACGGCTTGGGCGTCGGCGAGAGGGGATCCTGAGAGAAGAGGAACAGAAAAACATAGATATAGACATGAATACACAGAGAAACAGATATAGCAGTCCAGTCAGTAAGGCACACAGACTAATTCTGTTGCCCCTTGTGTCCTGTCTGCTATCGGTATGAACTGTACACTTAAACTAATCGCTTCTGATTAATAAGATTCAAACTTGTTTACCACAAATATACCTTAAGTATATGCAATTAATCCTAATCTCAGGTATAAGCGATGGCAATGCTCAGGTTAAGCCTGTGAATCATGAGAATGTTTGGACAAAGTATGCTTGGAGGTTCCTGGCTGGCTGACCGGTTGATCGGTCTCCAGGCCCTGATAGTGTCCCACCTCCTCACTGTCCACTAACCAGCCTATGATACAGTACTGACCGGTTACCTCGTATATTGTCAACCCTTGTGATCACGCGTTCGAAGTTAGCCTAAAGCCCCTGTGAGAGAGAGACGGTACGAACCCCTGAGGGTCGTCCCCGACCACCGTGCACCCACGGGTCGTACCGTGTTGGTCCAGGGGGTTAAGACGACCAACTTTGGCTCATCAGAGATGCACGTAATCGACTCGTTCTCCATGGAATGGTTTTGAGTCCACTGACGTGCACTAATGTCCTGCCATACCTTCAGATTTACTTAATATGTTCACCCTAGTGACACAAGACTCTCACCCGTTACAACTCTACCCAAACAACGGCTCCAATGAACATGCACTCCGAAGGCGTCATCTCCGTCAGCCTGCAGAGGAAGAGGTTCCCACCACCTCCAAGAACTGGACTCCTCCTGTCGTATCTTGCGGCAGGAGAGGGTGTTCTGCTGTAGCAGCTCCTGCAGGACTTGACCCCTTGCCTGATATATCCACACATCCTTCTGTAGTTTTGTGGCGTACATTCTAAGGGCCTCATTAAGGCTGTGAGGGGCCTGAGCTGCAGCCTTATATTACAGCCTTACGGTTATGCCAGCCCCAGGGGCGGACTGAGGGCCCAGGCCGTCAGGGGAAGGGGGCCAGCAAATGAAACAGCGTACGGGATATGACTAAAACCAGGGGGGACCCCAGAAACCCCAGTTGGCCCGACGGCAAGAAGGTTACCGTCAGTCCGCCCCTGTCCAGCCCTGCGTACAGCTCAGAGAGAGAGAAAGAGAGAGAGAGAGAGAGAGAGAGAGAGAGAGAGAGAGAGAGAGAGAGAGAGAGAGAATATCACAGCAGCCACATCATAGAATATCTAATCTAAATCATACATCCTTATATAGAATCCCAAACGACATAATTTCCCTCATCTTAAATCCACCTAAAGATAAGCGTAACACACACACACACACACACATGATAATAATAATACAAGAACCATTTCTTTGTTCTCGGGTGGACACCTTGTTCCTCCCTCGCCGCAGACAGCAGCAGTCTGTACAGACCCCGCACTGGGAACCACTTACCCTGTCTCTCTGCGCCAGGGGTGAGGGCCGCGTCGGGGACCAGGGCTCCTGAGGGCAGTGATGAAAGGGCAAGGGTTGGCCAGCACACCGGCAGGAGAGAACGTTTCAGAGATCATTGGTTTGTGAAGAGGTGGAAGGGGGTAGGAAACTCTAAGGGCCAATTGCATGAGGGGGGGGGGTGAAGTACGTTTGAGGGAAGGGGTGGGAGAGGGGGGGAGGAGAAACATAGTGAGGGGTGTCTACTACCGTCTCTGGAAAACATGCGTCATAACCGAATAAGGAACATTTATATATGTTGACATAAAACTGGAGCTCACGTGGACTCGTTATCCGTCCGGACTCGAACTCACGCTGGATGCAAACCCGCTCGGACCTGAACCCACCGTGAGGCCGGGTCTCCTGGTGACGCATGTTTCCCATGACGACGGAACAATCCGTAATTCTTGACGATCAAGGAACATGGGAGAACAAGGGAGGTATTCAGGTGGAGACTGGCCGATGACAGAATCGCAACCTGCTTAAGGCACTAAATATGTACTACAGTATATACTGAACTAAATGATACAATTGCAATATTTCATTGAATAAACATAAAAGATGTAATATTTACACATTTTTGCTGTTAACCAACTGAGCGCGACGGTACGACCCCATGGGTTATGAGATGACCTGGCCTTTGACCTTGGCCTTTGTAGGATCAGTCCAAAGGCCAAGCCATCGCGTCCCAAGGGTCGTTCCGTCGTCCTTGAAAAGGGTCGTAGCCTCATGTTAAGGGTCGTAAGCTCATGTTAAAGAGATTACGTGAAAATCCACAAAGAAAACTGGTAAGTGCACAGTGCAGTTAAGGTGTGACTTAAGCATATTTTCAGACTTATAGTATTGTTTAATGAAAGATATTCGACACCAGTCAGCAGCAAATGTCTTCAGTGGGCCGCCAAGGCGCCTGGCCAAGCCTATTAGTTTTAAAAGAACATCAGAATTATATCATCAAGCAGTGATGCGATGGTTACTCCTGCTTGTGGAAGGGTACTGAGGCTTCGCTCACAGCTTGCCTACTTTGGGTCTGCCTCTTGCAAGCATATACGGAAGCAACACCATCTTAAGTCGATGTAGTAGTACGCCACTGTAAACCACAGGCAGTTCTGTTTATTCTGTAAACCGCTGCTGTACACAGACTTTTTGTACGTTGTAAACTGCTGCTGTAAAGTTTACAGGCTTCTTTAATCTGCCCATAAGTAGCCTTTTATTCAGTAAAGTTCTGTTATGGCACAGTACTTTATTCTGTAAACTGCCGTTGTGGAAAAAGTATTCTGTAAACTGTTGGTATGCAGTCTTTTGTTATTCTGTAAACTGCTCCAATACAGTTTCTTCAATCTGTCTGTATACCGCTGCTATGCAGTCTCTTTAAATCCGTAAATTGCTGCTGTGTATTTTTTTTTTTACCTCCCTACCTCAGAAGGAGCGGGCCCTGTGCCTTAGGGCGGCCCGCCGGTGGCGAGGGACCTCAGCACTGAGCCGAGGGGGTTGGGCGTGTTATCCCACCCAGCTCCCACGAGAGCCAGGCTCCGCTCGCCGGTGGCGAGGGACCTCAGCACTGAGCCGAGGGGGTTGGGCGTGTTATCCCACCCAGCTCCTAAGAGAGCCAGGCTCGAGCTGCTGTGTATACACATTTGTTATTGTGTTAACTGCTGCTGCACACATTCTGGTTATTCTGTACGTTTCCGTTATCTCTGAAGTATAACTGAGCCAAACTGTGTAAAAACCAGTTACATGTTAAATCAACTTCAACGCAGTAATTACTGATGTTAAAAAAAAATTCATTGTTACCAAACTTACTGACGTGAGAAACTGGATGTACAAAGGCAGTGTGTCATGCTTCGTAAAGGCCAGTTAGAACAAGTGTTACTCAGTTTCATGAAAGTTCTTTGTAACAATACATGTACCACATATTAGCTTACTATAATAATGGCTCAAGCTGACAGCACCAGAAATCCCTGTCGTGTAAGAAACTGTACAGATAATCTACCACTACAAATCCTTGTTCATTAACATGTGAATTGAAAGAGATCAAAAGTGTAATATCAATGGTGGTGTCTGGCAACTTGCTTACCTGGTAAAAACAAATGGCGTTAGTAAAACGTAAACCACGTTATAACAACCCAAGTCTTATGTTACTACGTAGTTGATGGAGATCGTGGTAACGTAAGACGCTTGGGAGTAACGAGAGCCGCAACGCGTCACTGTTGGTTGCGGAAAGACTGTTGTAAATGCGATTCCTACTTTTTACAGGATATGTTTTGGTAACGTTTCTCGTGTTGTAACGTTAATCCCGGCAAATGTATTATGCCATGAAGGAACACTCGAGTAGTAAAGCAAGTTCTAACTAAACGTATTGGCTGTTATCAACACTCAGTAAAGTTATATTAACGGTTAACATCAGTTCGACTAGTCTGCGTTCACGACTTTGTCTGTGAGATGAATCCTAGTCATAAAAAAGTTAATGAGATGGCGATAACGAGCAGTAGTAGACCTAGTGGTTCAGTAAAGCCTTAGTTGAGGAATATTCTAGATGGTTTTTAGTGAGGAATGTTCTAGAAGGTGTGCGTGAAGTGCAGCTGGGGGACTCACCCTGAGTCCCGGGATGTACAGGGACGTGGGCCTGGTAGGGGCTGGCGACGCAGAGCTCTACGGACAGTTCACATAAAGGAGTCAGTCTCACTAAAATGTCATACGGTTATAGGTCTTCAATATTTCACAGTTATGGGGGTGAATTTTGCACTGTCACATAACTGTCTAAAACTTTTCTTTTAAGAATTATCCCTTTCTTTAGGAAATATGTCATTACAGGCTTAACGAATGTGATACTTTTTTATAAGTTAATATCTGAAAGGTAACGATGATCCAAAATTCTGTTGTGTTGATTCTTCATATTCTTCTGGCTGCAGGTCGTAATCTTACAAATGCAACTTTAGAGGCGAAAAGCTTTACGAGTTGAATTTCCTTAAGTAACCATTCGCAATGAGCTTCAGAGGGCTTTGCTGTTTACAACATGAGACCAGGGACTTGGATGCATTACGCTAACGATCAGTACAAGCGTTCAAGAAAATATCGTCAAACATAATCATAAATAAGCCAAATGGTTTTCAGTGTAAAGATTGAAATCGCAGAGAGAATGTGATCCGTATCATTCTACGCGTCTTTTAGAGAGGACTCCGGAGAGGGAGAGTTACCCCTAACATAAATACACTCTGTTTATTTTTGGCGCGAGGAGGTACATTAGGATTTTCCCGCCGAAAGTTATGGGTACAAAGAGTATTTTCAGCGGAAGCTGGCGTGCCGGACTCTTTTTAAACTGAGATATATGTCACACACACCCGGGAAGTAAGAATAGCCGGAGAACCCCCCACCTCGGGTATCAAAATAATGTTTACGAAACTCTAGTTCGATCATCCTGAGCTTCTACACGGATCATGAAATCTACGTCTTCCACTGTTGGGTCATATACGAGAATGGCTTCAAACTGGATCATGAAATCTTGCTCCTTCCTTTAAAGAGTCATCTATGAAAGCGCCAAGTGTCTTTTGACATCGCTGGATGATTCTAGCGGGCAACTATGCTTGACAAAAGTCTCCATGAAACTCGGAATATTGAAAAACACACACCGAGTAAATGTGTCAACAAATACGAGCATCCAGGTCATTCCTCCGCCACTCGAACCCTAACTGACGTTCACCCTCAAATAAATTTGAATTCTTAAACTCCCTCTCGCCGCAAAAATTCGAGTCGTGAGTTTGTTTTCTCTATGAAAGGAACCTGCTGGTAAAATAATCTGCCAGTCAACATCCTGCCCTGAACTGCAATTAATGCGGGACACCGTTGGCTGTGAAATAGGCCCTGTTGCCATATGGTGTGGGAGGATATGCACTTGGTCGTTTACTGAGAAAACCTGTATTCGTACTACTGACGATGGTGGTTAACTTACCCTCTGTCTCTGAGTGAGGGGATGGGGGCGGGTTCTGAGGGGTGAACTAACGTCCTACAGTAGAGAGAAAAAAAGAAATAACAGTCAGGAACGGAACAATGAAAAAGATCTAAGAAGTTACATATATGAAACTAGCGCAAACTAATATTAGAGGGGCATTCTATTTACAGATCTGAGGGAGAACAATACTATGGATTTACATTTACAAATCTAAGGGAGAACAATACTATGGATTTACATTTACAAATCTAAGGGATAACAATACTATGGATTTACATTTACAGATCTAAGGGAGAACAAAACTATGGATCTACATATAAAAGACATGTGTCTAATACAAATTTAAGGAACTAATATGGATTTTTATAAGGAAATTTTATGTACAAGAAATCTAGGGACGTTCAAAAAAAGGTGACATTACTAAATGAATCTATGCACTAAAGTTATTTACACGTGGTCCATCCTGATGTGCGGATGTGGACCACACGTGTATAGGTACAATCTATAAATGTCTTCCGACTTACCCGGTCCATCTGTCTAAAAGGGAATGGTCTAGACGGAGTCGGAGATCTGAAGTCCTAGAATAAAGAAAGAAAAAACTCACTATAGAGCTCTAGTTTTTAAAAGATTCTGCCTCTGACAAAATGTACAAAGCCTAGCATGCTAAGTGTGCCACAGAGAATCAAAAACGTTACATAGAACAAGCAAAATCTAAAATACAGGGAGTCTGTCGAATATTGGTTGTGTATGTACTGATGCTCTGTAAGGTGACAGAGCAACGGTAAAGCGTAAGTGATGAATTCGTAACACTGCTGGCTAAGGTGAGGAAGGGCAAGAAACAAAGACAGATGTGGGTCGCTCAGCGGTTTTTTGGGGGAGAAGGGAACAGCAGATGGGAGAGAGAGAGAGAGAGAGAGAGAGAGAGAGAGAGAGCAAAAATAATAAGGTAAGGGACAGAACCTTCTGGAGTTACAGCACATGATCACCACCTCATTCTGGACAAAGTTTTCAATTCTCTGTATGGCCATACATTCTAAAAAAGAATTATATATCAATATGCATATCGGATGTTTCTAGAAAACTAATCATTCATCACAATGCAGCTACCAGCAACTATCACAAGGGATACAGGTACTCTCACTTTAAAGCTATGCATAATTTTCAGCATAAGGAGACCTAAACACATTGGACACGCCGTTCCCAGGACCGAACCAACATCCTCGGGATAATATACATACATGCCCCTTGCTCAGTAAGCAACTACCCACTGCATTTAATAGCTTTAGGCTATTACAATGTACACAATATGATACTGAAACCCATGGAAGTCGGTTTTAAAATTTCAGTCCGGCCCATGTCTCGCCTGTGTCTAAATTTCTCTGTGATTCTTTCGAGGCGCCAGAACGTGTAAGACACTTATGAATTACCGCGGAGGAGGGAGGGAGACTACTTACCCTTTCTGACTGTATGAGCGGTGAGGGTTTGGCAGGTGTCGGCGACCGCGGGTCCTGGAGCAAAACATGAAAGATTTATATTTAGCGCGAGAACAAAAGGTGTGCTCGGTGTAACCAGAGTTTTGAAAGACAAATATAACATATATATGCAGTTCTAACGCTTCAAAAAAAAAATAATCTGCTAACAGCCTCCCAAAATTTCCAGAGGTTCATAATATCAAACGTGCAAACAAGCCTGCGACAGAGGAACATCCGCTACACATGCAACACGAACCGAGCACGACAATCGACTATAAGCAACACTTGAGTCTAGAAGGACATCAACTACATGCACTGCGAGTCTCTGTAACAAATGAACATCCATTATATGCAAGGCGAGCCTTTAAAAACAAATGAAAATCAACTGTAAGCAGCACTGGTCCAAAACAAAACACATCGGCTCGTGACGACACGGATCTACGGGTGTGGGATGCCACATGCACGATGACGCCTGCACCCGGGGTTCACAGGGGAACTTGGACAATGGGTCACCTATTGCCAGTGAGAACCAGCAAAGGGGATGTACAACCACACAGACACAGTGTGACATGCAGCCGTCATAACGGTTCTCTAAGAGGCATTCTGATGCGAGACAAATCGATGAGGTGCTGGCAACATATTGACGGTTTAAACAATGACACATTGACGGCGTGATAGGGTGCAAACTGACGGTTTAATAATGGCACATTGATGGCGCGACGGGAAACATACTGACGGCTAAATAAAGACACACTGACAGTGTGATAACGAGTAAAGCAACGGCATAACAAATAGCACGACTGATGGTTTGAGAGATGGCATACTGGCGTGCATACTGGCCCTGATGGCGTGAGAGACGGTTGATTACAAGGGCTCTAGGCTATTCGACTCGAGCCAGGGTCATTATGGCCATCAACGTACGAGGTATAACCACAAATCTTAAAATTTTTGACACACACTATCAGTGTGACAGGGAGCATAATAACAGGTTAACAATAGTACACTGTTGGCGTGATGGGGATCATAATGACGCCTTGACAACTGGACTGATGGTATGGCAGTGAGCACAACGACAACAGCACACCGAGGGAGTCGTGGCAGGACAGTACCACGATGGTGGAACGGCGATATCAACAGGGTTAGTCCCTCAGGATGGGGATGAAGCAGATGTTGCAATGATGGCATCCTACCGGTATGATCACGGCATCACGAGTAACGATGAGCTTGTTGGAATCAACCTATAATATCAAACTGAAACACGTACGGGAGGTCATTAAGACATTACAGTGCACTCAACTCAATGTCCTCATTTTCTTTCGAGTATGTTGGGTATTCTGGCTTAACGACCTTTAGTTGTTGATGGCCAATACATCTCAACAACAACACACACACACACACACACACACACACACACACACAGAGGCGTGAAAGGGCGCAATGGCCTGTTACTGCTGACGTTCCTTTTCATTACAAAATTAGTATTGTGCTATTTCTTTTCAAGAATTAATGAAGGTTATCGTTCTCGTTGCAAGGTTTCAAAATATGTATCCAGTTACCGCGGCGCAAGAACATCATCTTATCTCTCTGTCTCTAAACAGAAATCCAGACTTCTACATGAATAACCCAACAGCGTCTACAGAAAACAGTACGAGGTCTAAAGTCACGGGCTATAAACTCGTGGTCTTCGCCCAGAGTCACGAGCCCCAACAGCCTCTCTCTTTCTCTCAGAATGTTCCTGAACCGCTGCTGCCTCAGTCCCCGGCACGGAGGTATTTGCTCACTAATTTACACCACCGCTGGGAATGTGGCAGGGAAGGAAGCTAGGGGGAGAAGAGGGTTAAGGAAAGGGGGGTGGGGGTTGGCTTAGGGTGGGGAAGGAATGGTAAGGGTGAGGTATGGCGAATGGGGGAAGGGGGAGGGAGGACAGACGCTCGACCGTCCAGACTAAACCATGTTTCTGGCAGAGGCCCCGAGGGGGGGTTTAAAATGGCGAGACAAATGGACAGTTCACGAAAGGTACCTCAGCCCTGCACACTTGTTGCGTGTGAGTGTGTGTGTGTGTGTGTCCGTGTGTTTTGAGTGCGTGCCAGGCAGCTGAGAAATAAGTTATACATCTCACACACTGCCGGTCATTAGCCCTGCACGGGTGACCGCAGCGGTGTCCTCTGAGCTGAAGTGGTGTTGGTGGCTTGGGCACAACAGTACGACCCTTTCGGTTTGATAACGTGACCTCTAGAGCTGACCTTTAAGGGTCAGATCAGATGTAACGTCATCGTACCATACTGTTGTAACGTATCAATTTCCCCATAACTGGAGAGATGAGTGAGTTTGCGTCTGGGCGAGAGAAGGGCGGGGGAGAGATGTGAGTGCTGTGTAGGTGTTTTGGGCCCAGGAGGGAAGGTGGGGTAGGGTGAGGCTAGCAGGCGCTCGCCGCCGATACGCCCTGTTTCCACAGGCACGAAAATAAGCGCACTCTCCCCAGACATGTTTTATTGCGTCATAAGTCTTGGCGCAGGTCACTTGCTGTCCCCTTCCGCCAACCTATCACCTGGCAACACTAGAGTCTAGCCCGACCAAAGATCATCTGGAACTAATGGGTTTGTACTCTGTGTACACCTAAACTCAAGTCTTGTGTATCACTGTATGTGTCCCAGGTCTGGCTGGCACACATGTCTGGTCTCTGGGCGTAAATCCTTCCTCACCTTTTGAAAGTCGAGAGCTCAGGTGTTGCCTTCAGTTCTTGCGGGTCCGTACCTTTCAGTGTCAGTGTCGCAAGACTGTCTTTTGTGAGCTCTTTGTATACAAGACCCGTAGGGACATGTTTCTACACCCCGTGGTCTATATATCTCTTTCGTATTTACTTAGTAAACGTCCCAGGCACCAGTGCGTATTTCTCATTTGTCTGACCTAAAAGCGAGGCAAATGCTTTCATGCTTCTGATGTTCGTGAATATATGAACAGAATATCGAAAATGATAAACCAGTAGAGGATAAAAGTATTGTCATCTAAATCAGTGGGTTCCAACCTTCGTCCCGTACCCACTAAACTGTCTTAACTCCACTCTGTGTACCACCTTTCATCTAAAATCTGTTTAACACATTAGAGTACTTTGAACATTATAAATCTTGAAGTTTATGGTATTACTCAAGAGGGAGATGTCAGAAGAATGTTTTACACATAATTCTATCAACCAATATTCCTTAAGAATAATCATATTCCACTTCCGTCACGACTGGATGTTTAAAGCAACGTAACTTAGATTACTATGATACCACAGGTGGCACACGTACTATCGGGTGGGAACAGTTTAAAAAAGAAGACCCTGCAGACGACAACATTAGTATCCTAGTCGGCATTAGGAAGCCAAATAGCGGGACACGCTGGTATAAGCGCTGCACATGAAAAGACTCACCCTGTCATGGTGTGGGAGAGGCGAGGAGCAACTGGGGGACCTTGGATCCTAAAAGAGAAAATACTCAAGTTGAGGTTTTTCCGGGATGCTCAGTCAGTCACTTCCCAGAAGACAACAGACGCCCTAGCGGCGTACCTCGCACACGTATAACAATTTCATCCGCTAATTATGAATGTGAACTAACTATTACGAAAAAGAAATAAGTTAGGAATCACTCAAATGTAATTTCCAGAAAAATATCAAACATTAAAAAATCATCTCAGCAGTCATAATGTCGAAAATTATTCATTTATACTATAGTACATATGGACCCGTTTATAGCCTAGCCAACAAACATGGTCGCGTTAAGGACGACAGAGGTTAGTGCATTAAAGGACAAATGACACAGATAGTACGCCTCCTAATATCCTCCTATAAGCTCCGACATGGCGAATCTTTTTATACACAAACTGTAACCATATAGTTTATGGCTTATCAACTGGAAAGCTGTACACCACTAAAGAAAAAAAGTGTGCTCATATCTAATAATAAAAAATCGCTATTCTTGTGCGTTGCTTTAAACAAGATAGGCTTCTACAATTGGTAATGCATCCTAAGTATATAAAACTATACTATTTTTTTTTTGGAGGATAGTGACACCATGCAGTGGAACGTTCTGGTGACGTCGTCAACTATACTGTAACAACAATAATCGTTTTTTAATGCTTGCCACGAGCCTGTCAACTATACTGTAACAACAATAATCGTTTTTTAATGCTTGCCACGAGCCTAGCCTAGGATATCATCAGACCGCCAATCTCAACATATACTTCATAAAACAATTCTTTATGTTAATCAGAGAATAACGTCCACTTATAAACCAGAAATTTTGAGGAAATCAAACGGTAAGTCTAGATCTACACGATTATCTTCTTCCGCAAGTCAATAGTTAAAAGTCTAGTGAAATTACACGAAAAGTTGAGTAGATCAGCACATACACCCAAAGCGCTGGAAAACAGAAACTTCAGAACATATACAAGTAAGGATTTACGCGATATCACATAGCATTCTTGACAGTTTCATCTTATAATTAGAATTTTACATCAACTTACATGACTGTCTTGGTTTAAGTAATACATAGCACTACTACCATGAGGAGACATTCATCCAAGTCTGACTACTTAAGAGCTTTTAGCCCTATGTGTCTAATCCTAAGCAGGCCGAGGTTAACCCAACTACAGGACGAGCACGTACGTACCTGTTCTCGTGCAATGGCTGGTGGTAGTTTGCAGGACATGGGCGACCATGGATCCTGTAGTGGATGAGAAAGAGGTTTAGTACTCATAATGTAAGGATATTCGATGCCAGAAAAAAAAATCCTCTGCAATTGCTCCCCAAACCGAGTCACTTTCTATTACAGGAAAGTGTAACTTGTGACAACCTACGATTTCTAAACGTTCAAATAACAGCTTTTGATAATAAATTTTGATTTTAACTTATGAGACCTCTAGTTACGGGGCACGGCGATTTATATCAATAACAAAAACCATATTGGGGTCATTATAGTAAGTGCAACTAACTATTCCACCTGCAGCAATTACTTTGTAGAAAGTTAAGTTGGGTTAGGTTAGGTTTCTAGGTTGGTACTGCCTTCCTTTCGGAAAAAAGTATATATATTTTGAAAGACAAAACTAATGTAACTAACCTTACCTAACACTCTTTAATGTGATGTGTGCAGGCGTGAATTTGTTTGGTAAGATCCCTTTAACACCGAAATTTTATAATCGCCGCTCCCTTCTACTACAGGTTTACTAAATCTACTTATAAGTATTTTTACGCCCTTCTTCGTTATAATCATTTAAATTCTTAGTTTATGTCAACAAATGATTTAAGTAGTACTGACCCGGTGTTCTCTGAAGATGACCGAACCGGGTCGTGAGGGGGGTGGCGAGCGGGCCTCCTGCAACACGGAGGTCACGTTTACAATGTACTTGTGGACTTTATCACAGCTTTCACGGCTAAATCTGACGATAAACACTAGACGGGGACATGCGCCACCACCGGTACCCACAACATGTCTCAAGGGTCACAAGGAAACGCACACACAGGGATGCTGCTTCCTCTACCGCCAAAAACAACACTGCTAGAGTGGCACATAGAACACAAACATTCCTGCTGTTTACTCTACTGTGACGCCATCGCTACTAACAACAACAATGCTTAAGGGGCGCATGAAACACACATTCCTGCTGCTTTCTCTACCGCAGCCTCCTCTATTAACATCACTACCTGAGGACGTACGAATACGGGGCTCCAACACAGATGAAACAAATTTCCCTGGCTCTTTCCCTCGCGAAAGTCACTTTTCCAGACCATTCGAATCAGACTGACAGGGATCTACGAGGGAGTACTATCTGTCTAGCTCAGAGACTGCACATTTAAGACTATAAGCGTGGTCGGCCCAATTTATAATTCAACACATACGGTATTCCATTGATACGAAAAATTAAAGTGGTCTCCATGCCTCTCCCACACTATAACCAGCCCAAACCACCTTATATGTTGTACCTGTGCCAACATAAACGTCATGACATTGAAGGTTCATCTATATTTTTAACATTCGAAGTTATGCATCTCTAAAGACGCATACTTTATATTTACACACGAACGCATTCAATTATCGTGTTCTATGTGGCTTGTAAGCGTATTATGCAATAAGCAGACATTACCTCATAAGTTTTGAATCATGAGAAAATATTTTTTCACAGTCCATATGTTCTCTATATAACCAATTGTGTCCTGCAAACTGTTAAACCAATTTACATTATTTTCCGATGGGTAACAGGCAAATAAAACTCAAAACTTAGGTGTACCTTACATGCAAATAGAAATTCAATTTAACTTGTCATCATAAAACCTGCCATGGCACGCGACCAGCCACGTCGTGACGTCATGTGTAAATATGGTTTCCGTATAGTGATACCGAACGCTGATACCAGACAGCACCTTCATCTAGTCAAACTATCCCGTACACAGGCATGTACATCTGTCCACGACAGACGTCAGAAAAAGCCGAGTCCAATAGTTTACCAGTTCAGAAAGACTAGACACGAAGAACAGACTAATGAGGTGCCAAATATCATTTCAGTTCACAGTTCGCATCTGTAAATGTCTAGACGATCACGCAGATAAAATCAGATGTCTCTTGCCAAGCTTTTAAACATGCGCCTCATTTAAAAATATCGGATTCCTACACTAACAGGTATGATTGATATACCTACTAAAGGCGGCGGTGATCTGTGAAGGAATCTAACGGTAACAAAATACGAAGTGACTGCAATGGGGAAGAGGGATTGAGCATGGGACGGCAGAATGGTGAATGGAACAGCTGACAGCAAGCAGCCTGACTGGCATCATGCCTGATCCCACTTGTAACGTCATAAAAACAGACCAGAAGGGTGAATGACTGATGACACTTTATCTTGCAAGCCCCTCGCCCATGGCGTTACGTGCATATGTTCAAGCAAACGTACAAACGCAAAGCAAGCAGAGCACATACTCATACGCAATACACTCATAATCGGGAGGTAGGAACGGAAACGCCAAATAATGCTATTTACACACGTACAGACTTTTTACAACGAATATAACATGCAGATAAGGTCATGCACACATATCAACAGACTCTTTACAACCCCAATGGCTGTAATAGATCGAAAAATTTACACTATAATCATGAAAATCATTACGGGTCTTTAGAAAACTCCCGCCAGGAAAGGGGACTGACACGACGTGAATAGCACAACATACCAGAAAGCTTATTGACATCACGTACCCATGGATGAAATTATTAGTAAATTATGAGTATATAGATAGCATGAATTACGAGCAAAGGAACTTACCCCAAAAGGATCCCTGAGCAGTATGGGGGAGTGTCTGTAGGACCGCTGCAGGTCCTGCTGGCAAGATGGCGGAAAACAATATGACACGGTTAGTACCACACTGCTGCTAGATAAAAATCTTGAGTCAGGCGTATTTTATACACTTATTAGTTTCTACTACATATATATTCAGCAGATTAAAGAAAAATCTGAGCTAATTTTGTTAATATTTTAATTCTGAAGACTTTGTATTCTACGTAAAATAACGAAGACATTTTATGTTTTGTAATTCAAAATGTCTAAAATTATCCTAAAGTAGTATTGTTAAAATTTCCTTGACTTCAAAGAATTTCCCTCTTAATTTGGCTCGTGTGTGACGCTAAATGTAATAGAAATTCCGATAGGGATCATAAAATTCTTTATAAGCTGAGAGGTATTTGTGTCGACCTTTAGGTCGACTGATAATGATGATTAGAGGATAATCCCGTAAAGCCAAGAGAATTTTTATCAATATACTCTGTTATGTCGAAAAATAGGAACCTTTCGAAATATGAACTTATTTTATTGACCGGATATCTCAAGCAAACTGTGCGTCACTTATTTAGTCATTTTGGCGTGAATAACACACGGCTGGAAGTGGAGGAGGTGGACTCGTCGGGCTTCTGATACTTCTAATGGGAAATACGCTGCTCACCCTACTATCACGTTCAACAGTGAGAATATTTGATTGCAGCATTTCAGTACAGTTTGTATAGCCTGAGTCAGCATTTCTGTACAGTATATTAGCTTATCTATGGTCACATCTTGATAGCCTACTGTCCCTTATACACTAACAATGCAAAGGCAATAGAATTATCTCATTACACTTCATGTAACGAAATATTTCAACTATGTTCAACAAAGGTAAATTATGGTAAAACTTTAGTTGAGGTCATGGTTATTTTAATTTGTATAGACGAAAATCTTAGTGGATTTGTTAGTGGATTTTTATTCCACGTGCAGTGATCACTTTCTAGAGTGTTCCGTTGGGTTAGGTTTCTTAAGCTGATGTTGTGGTCTTTTGTAAAACCATTCATAACCATTGATAAAGAAGAAAAGATAATAATAGCAGTCCGAAACATCAGATTTAACTTTCTGTTATGAGATTACTGCAGGGGTAATAGAGTTCTACCGCCAGTAACAAATTCAGATATAATTTTCGTTTACATTGGTACAGGTATCCCTCAACTTTAGGTATACAT
>JAUUDW010645857.1:0-10783 GCA_032361385.1 Panulirus guttatus | reverse complement strand
TACTTTTTTCTTGAATTTTTTAAATACTGTATACCACTACTTAGCTATCATCCTCAAGAAAACATGAGGAGGGAATGATAATCCAGCATCAAAATAATACAATGAAAAAATTCTTATGGGCTAAGAAGTGTTGTTTCTATCTAGCAGCATGTACTATCCTTGCCACTTCTTACTTCTCTGCAACCCTCTACATCTAACCAATTACCATCAGAAAGCACAATCAGTTCACCCATATCAGTTTGCATCAATCTCACCCAAAACTGCAGGTATCTTGCATGACTGCATGAATGCAATACTGTCTTACTCTGCATTTTAACATTTAATAAAATGATCTGTAAAGACTAAACATACAAACCTACAGTATGAAAAGTGTATGAGTGATTGCTGAATGGGGCTTAGATGGTGGTTTCTGGCTTCATTACATTATATATAGTAGCTGGAGACACTGTGTGCAAATGAAGCCGTTGTTCATCCACTCCTGATACTTCCTCACCAATACAGGAAAGGCAATATCATATTCAAAATCTGCAGACCATAATCCAATTGGAAGTAACTGATAAAATAATTGTGGAACTGTACATAAGTCATCAGCAGCGAAAAGTTTACTAAAAGGAGATAAAGTTGGTCCATTTTCCATAACTAGGTTTGCTTATTCAATCACTTCCTTGTTTAACTAATATAAAAATAAAAAATTCAATATCACAAAATAACATGCCAGTATCTTTCTGAAAATCGTAAGATATAAGTTATATTTACCTCTGCCTCCAATATTAGTGGAATATCCAAATAGAATATTTCTGTGATGCAATCGTACAACTCGGATATTAGAGAATGAAAATGAAAAACGATGTGCAACAACGTTATACAGGTTCCTTTACAAAGTAAATATTTCCTTCTCTTTCTGCACTTTACTCGTTTAATCATTATACCTAACAGAGGTTATAATAATCAAAACCTATAAATCATGATATTGAAAAATCAGGAAAAAAACTAGGCCCAGCAGCAGTCTTGTGGGAACAATTCTCACGTGTCTTTATTTTGTTTCACGTTTCCAAGACAAAAAACATGCCTGAACATCTAAAACTACTTGTGAATTTTACATGTACAGAGGTTTTTTCCTGTTAAACGGTTATGTTATTTATTACTAGTTTCCTTTTACATCAGTTAACTATAAAAAGCATAAAATTACAGTCATAAAGGAGTAGAGATTGCCTTGCACATTCACTGCTTCGAATGTGGTACCTTGCTTCCACATTATGAAACCAGTGGGAAAGTCGTGATGCCTTATTATATTGACATATTGCCCCTCATTGTCTCTGAAAATCACTACCGCTGTGAATTCTTGTGTTACTATGGTTAGATGAGAGATTTTTAAAATTAAAACTTTTTTTCTGAGCTTCAAGGCACCCGCTAAACAAAAACACCCATATTAATGACTTGCCTGATAGTATAGAATCCTTCCAGAATAATTCAAGTTTGCAAATGATGCTGAAGTTTTAAGGGAAGTCAAGTTTACATCTGCTTTCAAGGGTACCTAAACTGACTCTAAAGTTGGTCTGAAACTTGGCTGATGACATTCAACCCTAACAAATGTGAAGAGGATGGGGTAAAGCAAAAACACAGCCTCAATATGATTATTATCTAGTAGGAAGTAAGCTTGACAATCCTAGGGTTATGTTCCTGAAAGACCTTGTGTTGGCAAAACCATGGTTTGCAAGGTGTAGGGCTTATGGGAAATGGGGGATTATGGAAAATGACCCTTTTGAGATAAATGCCTATATTAAAAATTTCTTGGTTGAAAACTATCAAAGTATAGCTCAAAAACATGTATTCCATAAATGTACATAGGAATGCAGCACAAAACTGTAAGGTAATAATACAATAGCAGTATGTTACTACCTATGTTGTGCCTCCATACTTCTAGAAATCATCCAGCCTGCTATACCACACGAGGCTAAGATATCTTAATGCTTGCCTTAGCAACACTGCCTGGTTGTGATACTCCTGATTTTCCTTAGAAATGATGGTCTGCCAGCTGGGACCACAAGCAGCCCACAGCCACTTCACACTTGTCCAGTGCAATGATAAAAATATTGATGGTGCAACAGAAAACTGTGGACACCCAAAACTCGATGCAGTGGTTGGTATAATGGTATATATTAGCCTAAGTGTATATATTAGAAACCGTGGTTGACAAACCCATGGTAGGCAAGGGACCTCGACATATTTGCAAATACCTGTTCAGTCCATGTCTATGGAATTAGTAATCAGTTCAGTTAAGTTTCAATACTTTATTCCTTGATAGAGGAATCGGGATCCTTGTCTGGCACGAGGAATCGGGATCCTTGTCTGGCACTAGGAATCTGGTATATTCAGATACAAGCAAACCACTCACCATATATCAAGCATCAGAACCCCCCAAACTGTGGTTACCTTGTCATATATAACCCACATGCCCCTTTCTTTATATCACTCGGGTATACTTTTATCAAGTATATTTTCTAACACTATTAAGAAAGCTATGAATTGTAAAATGGGCTTCCTTGGACCCAGTTATTCACAATCATCAATAGCAGCATAAAGGATAAGTTACAGTGATAAAAGTATGAAGGTCAATTACCGGAAATGCACATAACATAGTTTTGCATTTAACATGAAAACTGGAGGAAAAAGTGTCAAATGATTATATTGTGTGTTTAGTTTACAAGGAAACTGTCGGCCAACAAATACTCTTGTGACCACAATTCGCAAATGTTTACATTCTAAGCATTGCTGTTACAAACAATTGGAGAATATCGAAGAAAATTAACATTTCGATACTCATGAAAATGATATACACAATTGCAAAATACGAAAACATACCCGCATCCGAACTTCGTAGTCCGTATATCTTTTGTTCCCGACGCCATGGGTGATGGGGTTCACAACATCAATTTCCAAAAAGTTGGCCGGGGCCGCATAGGCATCGTCCAAGGTTTGCTTCTTGGAGACGAGGCGACGAGTGGAGTCATTGGTCATGTCAGCCATGTTCACGGCAAGTCACAACACCGATTCCACCCACTGTCATGAATGCCATCAGAAGCATGGAGAAACCTCATTGTGGAGATGGTTAACCAATACATACCCTTTTACACCCTTGATAAAATGCCTTTATATGCTTATTTATTACAAAACATTTCCAATAACTTTTATTTTATATCTGATAGAGAAAAGTTTACAGTTTCTTATAGGATTAGAGTATAATTAGTTGGTTTATCCATTATCTAACTCTCCCACCCGTATGATCCCGAGATGGCAGCACTTTCACCATCACAAACATTAGTAAAGAACTAGAAAACTGGCAGACTATGCTAAATGTGGCTAAATCGATGTTTTTCTAGTGTATGAATGTCCGCAATGACGTAATTGTTCTCTTAACTTCTACTAACGTGGGAAAGTATTGGTTAGATGTAGTAACCACATCTCGTGCCGCATAATAATCACATCCACTAAAATTTGGATTAACTAAGAGCATCATAATAAACTTAAATCGACAGTGTAATCACGATGGAAAATACAGTTTGATTCCTAGAACCTCAAAAAAAAACGAGCCACCCAGTGTCTCTCTGGTGATTAGTGAATAGTAATGCAACGCCCTTACTTCAGTTAAACCTAAGCATGGAATTGGTTACCATGTATTGATTAACATTCCACCTAAGTTACTTTGTATTAAGTTACTTGGCCAGCATATCTTATGTTTATTCTACTGTTTGAGACATGGGACGACTTAACAACTCTAAGTAACATGAGAGTTCCTCTGGATAGAGTATTTAAACAATAAAGTACTTTGATAAAAGTTTAAGTATGTGGTTACGGAATTAAAGTTACCATTAAGTTTTGAGTCTCAGATCCTCTGTTATAGGTACATTTCATTATGTATGCTCAAATGATACTAATGTTAGACTAGGTACCAGTTAGTTGATGAATACCCAGGGTTGTTGTACGTAGACAAGACACAGACATGTTCATCGTATACTTAGATTGCCCATCTGATATGAGTGAGAGTGTGTAGGTGTTGATTTTACTGAGGCTAACACAGAAGTGTATATATGATACCTATAGTTATAGGCAAAGATAGAGTGGAACCTTAATGAGATTTAAAAGAATCTAAACAATTGAATGCCAGCTTAGTTTCATTACCAGTAAGATGTATCATGGGCATGAAAACGTAGTTTCATTGTCATTTAAGAAATGAAAGTGGCATTTGCTACCAATCGAAATTCACCAAGGAAGAGGAAGATCATGGTATGCATATTAATAACACCTTGATATTCTACGAATGATATATCCAGCAAAGGTAGTATATAAAGCAAATAACTAGAATTATCAAATGATCCATCGACCACAGTGAATGTGTAATAAAACACATTTATTAAGTGTTTATTCCTCGAGTAAGTCATGGTATAATCAAAGATAGGGAAATTTTGAGAATTATGATATTTAGACATTAGACTGCGAATGGAGAGACTTTTACCACACTTTCTTACTAACAGTCGATAAGTCTAGCATTGAAGTGTGTGTATATATGTATATTGGTCATTCCACTTATTATTGCGATCATTACCTAATCTTACCTATATTATTTAAGTAATAGAGAAGGTCTAGAGGAGGGCAACAAAGATGGCACCTGATATAAAACAGAGTTGAGTTACAGGGATAGGTTTAAGGTGAGAGAAAGGGGAGTGTAGACTTGATCACAACTTCGTTTCTAGATTGGTTTGACAATATAATCAGTGAAAAGTTCTTCTGGACAGAAACAGACCAACCAAAGGTTATAACAAAAAACTTGTGTGAAAAAATATTTAGTTATCGTCTAAGATCAGTAGATAAATGGAGTAAGCTAAGTAATGGTATTGAGATCGTGCACATGAGCCTATGTCCCTCTCCTCTGTGAATTTGACCAAATATGAGTAGGAAATTGAATTAAACATGACCCAGAAAAATAAAGATATGTTACACAACATATGATTATGTAGCTTCATGGTTTGTCTGTTGGCGTTGCTGACTATGACGCATGTACGGGCTGCCCAGGGTTAAACCCGTGAGGGTTCGAATCATGGTCGCGGCAGCTGGTCCACTGTTAACCTAGCTCCTCATCATTCCCCACGGTTGGTCGATAAATTGGGCACATAGCCTAGAATATATATATTGATTGGGTATTTCAATTGCTCGTGCCGTCTCAGCTAACATAAAACAAATCAAATTTGTAGAAAAATATGAGATAAAACAAAAAGTTGTATGTTAATAGATTTCAGCTTTAGTAGCAGCGGCCACCTTGGATGGTGTTAGCGATCACCACACATATTTGTGAAAATGGACCAACCAGGAAGCATCCTGCCAAGTTTCTTTGAAATTAGTACAGTGATTTCGGAGATTTGCGTAATCACCATTAACTATTGAAACTTTAGATTTAATATAAACCCATGTATTGCATGCTAGATAATTCTGTATTTTTTCAGTAAAGTTGAATTTAGCCACATATGACAAAACAAAGTTTTAGCCATTTGAAAAAGTTTTAATTCTAGTAACTTCGACCATCTTGGAGGGTGTTATGGATCACCTAGCACAACTTTGAAGAGGAGAACCAACCCGGTCTGGATCCAAATGATCCAGCAGCTTCAGAGTAGATTGGAATGGGGAAAAAAAATACTTACAGGAAACCTTTAATAACAGCATTCGTATTCGATGTTGGTAGAGGTTACCGGACACATTTCTGAAAATGGACTACCCAAGGACCAATCCGTCCAAGTTTAGTTTAGATTAGCCACGTAGTTTCAAATGTATAAGATGACGGATGGACGACAGACAACGAATGGACATTAAGTGATGGCTAAAGCTCAACATGGCCTTTGGTCAAGCGAGCTCGAAAAAAATTGTCTGATGGTGCAGAAAGTTTTGGGGATGGGGCCCAGCGCAGTGTCGAATTCCCTCCCCTCAATACTATACTAATATGTAATCCCGTACAAGTAAAGGCTGATGAACACACCCACTCGACAGAAATGTATATTTCAATATCCTACCAGTCGTACTGTTGACCCAACCACCTTTGGCAAAGTACATCGACCTCCAGAACACTCTCAACAGCCTCGAAACCTGGACCACTGCCAACCACTTTATCAGCCAAAGACCTTAATAATGCAAACTCATTTCTTTTTTTCCAAATATCAAATTAAACTCATTCAAATGCAGTTTTTCTGTTACAGTGTGCTGTGTTATCACAGCGTCAACCATTTCACCGGAAAAAGATAAATATGTAGTGTCTCTAAAGGAGTAAAAGTCCTTCATGATCTTGACCCTGGCCTCAAGCCAATATATTACGGGTATTAAGGTTTAGGGCCTGAACACACACACACACCGTGTAGGGTATAGCGAACCCAATGTTTCTAGTGTTCACAGTACATCAACTGTGGAAGGACGGTGCGCGTGTCCTAGTAATAAGATGTTGTGGTTCGTCCTGGGACCCCATTGTGCCCAGTGCCACATCATTTCTAACCCGTGTTTGTGGCTGCTCTTGGTTTCAAAGGGATGTATTATTTTGAGTTGTGTATATACCTGCTTTTTTTTTTTAAGTATCTTCATACATTTTTTTTCTGGACGGCCAGCAGGAGGCAATCAGCATTCCAACCTGACAAACCTGCAGATTTTTGTAAGTTGAAAACATGAATAAACTAAACAAATGTCCGGAAATACTGTCCACTGTCAAGTTGTTCATAGCTGTGTCACAGGAAATTCCTAAAACTTAAGTTGAGGCATAGACTACGGGAGTACCACTGTTTCACAATACGCTGATATGGCTTTAAAAAATGAATTTGGACAGCTTTGAAATGCTCGAGACAAGAAATACGGAGAATGATAGAAAACTTACAGAAAATGTTATTTAACAAGTTTAAGACATTTTTCATTGTAAGTAAGAATTTAGAATTCAAAGAGAATGTCGATAATATATTGTAGCCAAGCCCAAATTAATGAGTGTTATGATAATTTGAATTTTCACGAGTTACAAAAATTTAATGAATGTGCTCAATGGGTATTTAAGAAGCAAAGTTGGATACTCTTTAGGTATTTTGTCACCGATCAAACAGAAATAAAGAACTTCGAGAGAATTCAGACATTTTATACTTAGAATTGGTAGAATGAAATGCATGAAATATCACGAAAGGTTGAAAAAGCACAATTTGTACAGCCAAGAGAGGATAGGGGAAAGGTACGCAGCAGAAAAACGATCTTTAGACTTTTAAAGTGATATGATTTAACATAAGGACGAAACAATCCGAGATCATACCAATCTCGTATAGTTACCAGGTGATCATTCTGGGACCTGTCGTTCACTGGTGTAAAGACCGTTTTTGTGCTGCTTGCACATTATAGTTTTCGCATTACAGCAGATGAAGGGCATCAAGAACGTTGTTCTGAATATAAAAGCCTATCAGATCGAAAGAGGCAGAATCATGAAGCCGGGAGTAATACCCATGAACATTTCAGGAAGGTATCAGAGAAAGATGTACTGAGAGTCCGGCGAAGAATTGAGAAAGACTTCAGTTTACCACCAGGAGAAATAAGAGACATCCGAGGACCATCTACTGGAAAGTTTATAAGGAAATTAGTAAATGGTGATGTTCGAGTCTTGATCAACTTCGGATCGACATAAAAAGGGGAGTTGCGTGGCTGCTGAGAGGTAGTGCTGTTCACCAAGCATAACATGAGGTGAGGACTGCCTTGTCATCGTGTCAAAAAAATCTAGTCGTAGGTAGGCAGTCTCTCTCTCTCTCTCTCTCTCTCTCTCTCATTTTTACCATGACTAAAGATATTGAGTTTAAGCCATACCGTACGAGACCCCTTTTAACAACAGTTAGGGCATCAGCTACCTTATCTGTCCCTGGGCTTTTGTCGAAAAACATTAGGCATATATAAAAAAAGAGATCTAATCTTTAGTGATAAATACTTTTGTCTGACCAGTTGCCATAGCGGCATGATATTATCGGTGAGTTTATCAAAGTGTGGGTGAATAGACAATGCTATCGTCTCCTACAGGAGTTAGGCAGACTCGCCTCTCAATGTTTGCGTGCGGAGGTGGACGTTTTAGGGACGGGATTTCCACAGAAACGCCGGCGTTTGCTTTGTCGTCACTTGCCATTCGGGCAGCTGGTGAAATGTTCACTCTGCTCGCACTAACATCAATTAATCAATCACCCGATCAATAGGATACCCGATTTCTGTGTCAATTCAGTCATCTGGTAACCTAACTGATTTTTGGATATTACCTATTTGGATGCCAGGGAGCAAAATTAATGGTCTTATCTGTTCTACTTTTTCTTAATCATCCATTCATAGCATTCATAGGCTGACCAGCCAATCCTCAAATGATCATCTAATCACCAGATGATCATCCAATCATCTAAAGGCTGCAGGAGCGAGATCAGGATTCATAAACCCATCTTTCAGCACCGAAGGAAGAGTTCAGGGAGAAGATGACAGCCATCAATCTGATGACCAGAATCACTAGGCCCAGTGGGACGCTCTGTGGTATCGTGACAAGGTCTGTGAGCGCTGGTAGGAGACAGCTAATTCATAAAGTACCAGCAGACAGTTATGCTGAGGAAGATGCGACCTGCTATTTTGAGAGAGATGCACAACAATCCTTCATGCAGTCACCTTGGGATGAACATGTTTAGTCCACTCTGTGAGCACTTTTGAACCACGACAATTAAAGAGTGATGCTGTTCATGTGACGCATGTACTAAGAAGGGACCACAGGGGCAAGGTTGGTCTGATAGTCTGCACAGAGATTCAGTTGGACTGAGGAAGTGGGGATGGGCCGTCGGAAGACCAAGGCCTAACTAATGTTTTAAAACAGCATCAACTGGACCAAGTTCTGTGCCGGGGACAGTCCTGGTTGGGCCTTAAGCTACCAGTATTGTCGATGGTGTAATGGTCTGTAGAGAGTGAGTCCAAAGACTTCATGCTGGCAAAGGTGACTCGAAGGGAAGACCGCCTGACGGAGTGCTCGGAAACGCATGGGAGCTCGAGAAGGTGCTGTAGAAGCTGGTGGAAGAGGCACTTCTACAGATATATGAGACCGAATATTTTTGAGGAGCTCTGTGCGAAGGACTGTTGCATAGTAAAGAGCTAGGAGAAAGTGCTGAACTGCATCCTGGAGCAGCTGTCTTATTGAAATGTTCCTCCGTCGTGCAATGACGAGCCCCAAGGAGAATATGGTTCATGCGGATTGGTTGTAGTGGCACTATAAGGACATTCAGCGACTCTTGTGGCCGGAAGGGGAGATAGACAGCGATCGTGAGGCATCCCCCTCGTCATCCCTAAAGAGGCGCTGGTGCCATCCCCGCACCAACGGAGACGGGCGTGTCGCTGAACCATCCTCAGATGAAGGTGTCATCCTCTGTAGTGGCGGAAATCGACACCTCGGAGGCCGAGACGGACGGATCGCAAAATCAGGACGACGAAGCTTTGGAACTCTCTCATGTCTTTCCCAATAACTATGACCTGGCTCATTTCAAATTACAGATCTTTCACTTTCTCGAAAATTCGTAAATACTTTCCCTGTCTTTTCTTCCCGTTTCTTAATTCTCTGTATTTTTCAGTTAGGGCCCGACCTTGATGTGGACTTTTTTCCGTGACTGGAGCCTTCAACATAAAAAAGAGAAAACTATCTTTTAGCATGACGCTTGTTGGTCGTAATTTTCCTTATACTTGTGTCATCCTTTACAGATCATGACAATGCCAGTCGTGGGGATGGACAGAGAAGGTTTCCCTCTGTTGACGATGGATGCCAGACTCGTCCCTGATACGGAATTGTACGACTTCCTCCTCACCGCTGGCGACCTTCCGAGGAGCGAAGACCAGGAATCGGGCGAGTCGACGGGCCGAAAGGTCGTGGTCATCAGAAGACCTCCGATAGATGGCTCTCCCCAGCAGCCAGGACAGCAGCTGCTCCGTCGTAGTGTGAGGACTTCCCAGGTTCAGCTATTGCAACACTCTATTAGCCACAGGATGCTTCAAGTGCGTTTAAATTTCCCGTCGCATAGTTACAGGGCTTATCAAGAGTTGCCGAGTTTTCCACTCGATATCAGCCATGAATTCGACCTTTCAGAACTCTCCTCTCAGTCATTAGGACCGGAGTGTGAAATAGAGCTGGAGAGGATGGCTATGAAGAAGCCCTTCAGGGTCCCTGCAGTCCACAGTGAAAGGAAGCCACACAGGAAAGAAGAGGTTACCATCAGCATATGTAGAGAGTTCTGTCGAGGCGAACTGGTCTACGATGACACTGCGGTAGAGTGGGAAGAACTGAGGAAAACTTGCAGATTCTGGACTCCTCTACAAACCATCCTTGGAGACCTTACGAAGTTCATACCGTGTTGCCTGCTGTGGTTTCTACGATTCGTTTTGACATTGCTCAATGTCTGCGTCCCTGCAGTAGGAATCCAGATCGTGTACTACCACCACCTATATGTTCACATGAAAATCCATCAGGTTGGGATCGAGAGAGGTTTGGATCCGGTATTCACTGGCCCTGTTTACCAAGGACCTATGATATACAGTGTGAGACATTTTAGCTGTCCTTACTGTAGGTACAAGAGGGAATCTAAAGTTTTGCTCAAGTACTTCCAAAGCTTATCTCAAGAAAGGAGGGACATGGCAGTTAGGTAGAGGAGAAGCAGCTTTGGTACTGTGCAAAATTAAACGTGGCGAAAAAAGTCACACATGAAGAGAAAAACCGAGAATTGCA
>JAUUDW010645846.1:0-10783 GCA_032361385.1 Panulirus guttatus | reverse complement strand
TATATATATTTCTTACGTATAGAAGTGACATTCATCGATGCTACTGAGAACGGGGACGGTATTCCTGCATCAGCTGGATATACTAAAATCATGAATTCGCCGACAGTAGTTGTGGAGTAAAGCTACCATGTGTGTCGACCAGTGACAACCTAGACCAGCCCTCAACACGTAGACCAGCCCTTAAATCGTAGACCAGCTCTCAACACGAGATCAAGACGTATAATTTCACTCAGTATAATTTCATCTTAGATAATACGGAAGTAGCATAAATGACTAAATCAGTGTGAAGGAATTCACTGCACACTTTCAAGACCTCAAGATTTATCATACGTAAAGGATTCCGAAACTGAAGAGCAATCTGTATAAATATTTGGTAATCGTCTCATTCCCATAAGCTGTCTTATCCATGGATTAATCTACTAAGAAGAGTTACTGGAGTTATCAATTTTCCAACGAGTATCTGTTTTGATAAGCGGAGCAGTTTTTGTAATTTCCACTTGAAAATTTGGCCAAGGTCAGCTGGAGTCGACATACGTCTCGGAAGAAAAGACTTCATTATTTTCTAACTTAACGACCAAAGATACTTAAGGATTTCGAGAACTTTCCTTCCATGAGACAAATTGATTAAATATAAAAAATGTAAAAAAAGAGAGGGATTTGAAGTACGGGGAAAATGATGGTGTTAAACAGGTCAGGGCGACCAACATTACCCAGCATCCAACCAGAGGCTCCGCCTCCCCCACCCCAACCCATAACTGGTCCCCGGTCGACCATTCGATACGCTCACACAGGCCGCTGGCATCGACCGATGGAAACAGTCGCTTGATTGGGTGATGGGATTTGCCAGGTGTCGCTACATACTGGCGTCTCGCGGGACGCGTCGCTGCCAACCGATTCCGAATATGATTTTTTTTTTAAATCATTACGAGCATTCGCTTCGAGTTCGGTCAAGATCTAGACCGGATTCATCGGGCGCGCCTGTTCCATCGAGCAAGACTAGCGTGACTCAACCTTTCCCCCGGATTCAACTTCACCCGTGTTAATATACGTCTAATGCTGACCAACCACCTCGAAAATAACCCGTCCAACAATTGCACCAGGAAACACATAGTCTCACAACGGCAGTCTGAGTTGCGACCCCAGTAAAACAAATCAGTCACATCGAACACATAAAAAGAAGGTAACTTCAACAAACACCCAGTCACCCAGTACACGGTATTAACACATGCGTAATTTAAGGTACATACAAGTATTGGCTGAGCACTTCCAAGATGGCTGGAGGTACCAGCAGCGGCAGGCTAGTCTGGCGAGCCAGGTGTCTTCATCTGTTTCATCCTTCCCTCGGTATCCTAGGCTGGTGATCGACCATTCAGGGTGATCGACCCTCCAAGTTCTAGGCTGGTGACCGACCTTCCAAGTTCTAGGTTGGAGATCGACCTTCCAAGTTCTAGGCCGGTGATCGACCTTCCAAGTTCTAGGCTGGTGATAGTCCTTCCAGGGTGATCGACGTTCCAAGTCCTATAGACTGGTGATCGACCTTCCAACTTCTAGGCTGGTGATCGACCTTCCAGGTTAATGGCAGGAAATTATTACGTCTTTTACGGTCCGTCAGTTACGAAAATAAAGGTAAAAGTAACAATGACTCAATCGAGCGTCCATCCCGCTGAAATGCGATCCATCACTCAGTCGCGTCAGGCGGAATTTATACCCCCCACGGCCGTCAGCCGAGACTGTTAATCTACCAAACAGACAACCACACATTTCAGACGTCACTGACATTATCCAATTTTCCCAGAGGCCTCATTATATGCTTGACATTGATTCCATTAATGTAAATACTTTATGCTCTTTGTATCAAGTATTTGAGCAGTCTAAATGCATCGGAATTATCTCCTAATTGGTCCCATCAGCGAAGTGTCAAGGAGAGGGGGAGGGGGGCGAGGCAATGACGCGCTTGAACAGTTTTGATTTAATGTAAATAGACAACACCGCAACACTCGCTCCCGCATCGAGAAATCCTCATAGATCCAGCTGGCGGAGTACGTGACCGTTCGTCTCTGATTCTGTAAACAACGTCTACTGACGCGCTGGGACGCCAGCGAGTCCTGAGGACGACGGCACGGCGAAAGAACACAGGAGTCTGATCCTTGAGGGTCGGCTCAAAGACTCACTGCGTCATATTCAAGGCGCTTAGTCCGTTAATAACTTGAAATACGTTCTTACATATTCACCTGAAAAAATAAAAACATTTTTCTGCCCCCTTTAGTTAACTACAGATGTTGCTAAAGATAGCTTACTCATAGTATTTATGAAGTGCATTCGTCAGTATCTTTTACTACAGTGACGTTCCGACTACACTCATCGTAAGAATGACTGGAGCTCAGTATGGTCTCCAAATAGACGTCCCAAGTTAGTTTTCCGCATGATCCATGTTGAACTATTCATTGGCGAGGCAAATCTCTCCCCCCTCCCACCCTTTCCTCTTTGCAGTATATAATCTGCTTGGTACATACACCCAACCATCTGTACGTGGTACGTCCAGTCGTATGGAGAGAATACATTCCAACATTCTCTTCGTCATCCTGAGGAGTGATCACTAGACACCATTGTTACTGTCTCTGGGAAGTGTTTTGTTCAGTCGTATTCTGAATGCTCTAGCTTGACCCGCCTTACACAAGTATCACATTCTGTGGCTTCTTCAAAAAGATATAAAACTGGATTAAGTTGTAATAGTTCACGAAGGTGTCACACTGTACAACAGACAACTAAGGGTCTTCCAATCACGCAGTGTAACCGCAATAAAATCAATCCCTACCTAATCGGCTCTTCAAAACCCCTATCATCAAATTAAGGAGGATCATCAACTAATTTTCGAGGGGTCTTTATAAGACACTGGATTTTAAAGATTTAAAGACGGAACCTCCGAGTAAAACAGAAAATATTAATGATTGATGTAAACCCTGATTTATTTGTATTTCATAAAACCATTTCCAACGGTTTTCCTTTGTCCTCTGCATAATTTGCACATTCTTCAGCTGGTGTTCCTGGGTTGTAGATCCTCCCAAAATCTGTCGGGAGGCGCCAGGGAAAGCCCCTTGGATGAACTAGATTAAAAAAAGACTTTGGATGTAGGTAGTTAGTTTAGGGAAACCCTTGGTATGGGTATTGTTGCATGGATCAGGCAAGCCCCCTAAGTTTGACTAAGCTAGTTTATCCTAAGAGAACCCTCAAGTTAGGTTAGGGTAGGACAGCCCTCGGGTTAGGATTATAAAGCCTTCAGGGTAAGTTCGGTCAGGGCGTCCCCAGCGTCCCTAGAGAATGAAATCGTTTCTACAGAGCCGCCCATCCTCCCGGATATACGTCCCACCTACACGTTGTTCGATACCTACCTTCTGTTGGTGTGAGTCTAGTTCACTGATTTGACGTCATCATTTTTCCTTTTCTCCCTTTCCTTCTTGCACCAATCCTTCACATACGACGTTCTTATGTGATTTTGGAAACATTCTTATTCATATCTGGATTATCTTAGGATGAATTATGTCGTGTGTTACTGTAATGGGGAATAGTGGCTTTTGCTGCCCGTGATTGTCAACTGTTTCTGAGACGGCCATGGACCCTGGGTCTAAAAATGTGATGTACGACCGAGTTGGCCTCTCGAGCACGACGAGGACGAGGGTAAGTCCCCTGGGTTAAATGGCCTGACCTTGAGAGACAAGGAAGGATTTCGCGTGGCAGCCGGGGCGACGCAGCCTCGGTACACAGTGGGTGCAGGCGCCGCCATGGCTGGCTACTTGATGCTCTGCGAAAAGCGATGTATTTGCGGATTCTTGATATCTAATAATATCCCGAATAGTGAGCTACATCTAAATGCCAATCCAGTATTATATATATACATATATAGATAGATAGATAGATAGATAGATAGATAGATAGATAGATAGATATACAGATGGATAGATAGATAGACAGATAGATGAAGGATGGAACAAAAGAATGAACCAAGCAGGGAATGCTCATCCTCCTCGATGGCTCAGGCTGTGGTGTCTGAATGTGTGTGGATGTAACCAAGATGAGAAGAGAGGAGAGATAGTTAGCATGTTTGAGGTGAGAAACCTGGATGTTCTGGCTCTGACTGAAAGAAAGCTCAAAGGTGAAGGGGATGAATGGTTTGGGTGTGCCTTAAAACTAAAGTCAGGGGTTGGTGAGAGAACAGGCCCCACAGACGTTTTCATGGCTTCCCCCGGACGCTTCATATACTCTAGTTCAAGCTGTTGACATCATGTCGATTGCTGTATACCGCATCGATCCAATTCACACTATCCCGTGCATGTCTTTCACCATCCTATATTTTCCGACCCCAGGCACTCAAAACCTATTTCACTCCATCCTACCATCTCCAATATGGTCTCCCCTTCTTATTCCCTCCACTTTTGACATATATCCTCTTTGTCACCTTTTCACTCATTCTCTCCATAAATACCAGCCATTACAGCACATCCTCTTCAAACATACCCATTTCTGCCCTCCCAGATAGTGACCTCTTTTAATCTACTTAATTCACTAATTACTATAAATATATTACTGGAAAATAGGCTTTGCTGGTGCACATAATACCTAACGTCGTTAGAAAACTAAGGTGGACGGGATGTGGGAAAAGAAGATCATATCTTAACCAGTTTCATAATCGCCTCCAAGGAGTCCGGCACAGTATTCTAGAGACTCAAGTTAGGATATGCGTCAGTAATGTGGTCTCGTCTCACTGAACTGCTGGGAGAGGAGAGCAGCCAGTAGATCAGCCCGAGACAGAAGGTCGAGGGAAGACACGAGTGTAACATATGGGGTCCTTGACGAATTCCGTATAGCTGACACTGAACATCATTTTTTTCTTTTCAGTGGGGGGAACCGAACTGATCCTCAAGAGAATGTGGTAACTGACTACGGTAACATTTTGAACAATAAATGACAATCTAGAAACAGCGATGTGTTCCTGCGAGTGAAAAGTTTTTTCCTCGTACACACAGAGGTAATTAGCTATAATTAATGACACACACACACACATACACAGGTTCCTCCCTCCACACATGGGAACCCAATTTTCAGCCAGTGATAACCCAATCGTCTGACTCAGGATTTTTAAGAATTAATTGTGGAAATCGTGTGTGGACGGGCCCCTAGAGTTTAGCAGGGAAAGGGGTTTGTGGCAAGCATGGGAGCGTGTGGTGGGCAGGGGCGGAGGGTCAGCAGGTAGGGGGAACGTGTGGTGATCAGGGGGACGTGTAGTGGCCAGGTGTAGTGATGGGATGGGAAAATGGTAGAGAAAAATACAATTGTTTGAACAACATTCTCGCGATGTGGACATTTTTCTTAAATGTTGAAGGCTCCAGTCACGGACAAAATTCCACATCAAGGCCGGGCCTTAACTGAAATACAGAGAAAATTAAGAAACGGAAAAAGAAAAGACGAGGGGAAAGTATTTACGAATTTTTGAGAAAGTGAAAGACCTGTCATGTATAGGAGACTTATTCGTTTGGGTGTAACAATGCCACTGTGTAAAAGACGACGATCATTCTCTAGTACTAAGTCAAAACAGTGGAACACTGAAATGAAGAACTTTCTGTCCGACAAAATAACAAACAATATACTAAAACAGAAGCAATAACCAACATTATGTAAAACTGCAAGAAAAATATCAATACGAAACTTCTTATATTTCTGAATATAGGAAAGTGTGAGTAAGTAGGAAAGTCACCACCTAGTGTTCCACTATTATGACTTAGAACTAGAGAATGGTCATCGTCTTTTACACACTGGCATTGTTACACCCAAACTAATAAACTGATGACGATGAATTCATGAGCAACGCATTTCTCAAGGTCCAGACCCAGTGTTCATTGAAGAGAACATTTTGCATCATGCAGATACGTGATCAAAATATGGTTGAGTTTTATCCACGAACAGAAGAGGATAAAATAAGATACTTAAGCCCTTAACTGATTTTATCAGTAATAAGTTATTTATTCCAGGAACAGTTACACAGGATACAGAGACTGCCAATGTAACACCTATGTTCAGAAAAGATTAAAAGTCTTTGATCAGAATTCACTGCCCAGTGAGCTTGACGTCCGTAGTTGGCAAAATTATGGGAACCATTCTCCCAGACATGATCCAAATCTGCTTAATGCCTTTAACAAAAATAAATATATAACGAAAATTAAGCAGTTGATGCCAATCATCTAGATTGAAAAAAAAAAGTATATAAAGTTCCGTAACAAAGACTGCTGGCATAGTTCGTCACATGGTATGGATGGGGTTGTACTTGGGCGATTAAGGAACTGGCTGACTGGCTGTGAACATCAATGATTAACTTTCAATCCTAAGTAACAGTTAGTGTACGGAAGGGACCAGTCTTGTGACCAGTTCTCTTTTTATTTTGATATCGTACATAATGATCTATGTTCTTTGATGTAAGAATTCTTGGACGATACTAAAACGGGAATTAAAGTTACAACAGAAACTGAACGCCTATAGCAGCAGACTAACACATAAATAGATATATTGGGTTTACAGGTAGCAAAATTTTACACACTGACAGTAAAAACAAAAATACACGGTGCAGTTAAAATTTTGCTCAGCAGCGCGTAGATGCAAAAAATAAGGCGAACAAAATAATTCTGGGCTTAATAGGTAGGACGTTTGAATTTAGATCTAAGAATCTAATCCTTACACTTTACAAATCCATGAACCAGACCACCCAGCTCTGGCAAGAAATGAAGAATACTGTCGTCAGGTCTGGTCAACCTACTCGAAAAAATACAGAATTGAGTACGGTACAGCGACGAGCCATCCCACATTCCAAGACTTGAGAACCAATTTCGAAAAGAGAACACCATGAAGTGATTACATGCAGGGATCTATAATCATCCAAGCTTTTAACAACATCACTTTAAACAACTGTCTACGGCTAAATGAATTTAACTCGTTGTAACCGATACAAACTCGTGGGCAACAGATTTACTTCGGAAAAGGCAAGATACTTCTTCAGCATGATTCTTAACGCCTGGAATGATTTGCCAGTAACAATACTTGACGGCAACGCCAGAGATACATTTTAGAGACTTGGCAAATACTTGGCATAAAGTTTACGGCTGTCATTGTTAGCTCCTCCAGGCTATAAACTACATGCTGCTGTTGTATTCCTCAGACACTAATCTTTATGTTTCTCATCTCCTCCACTATCAACAACTGCCTCGCCACGACCCAGTGGTTTGTTGCCGTTTCGATTCCTTTGAATACTTATGAAACACTGGACAACTGGTCCAGTTTGACTGCTTGAATAGAAAAAAAAAGGTGTTATCAAATGTCGAACCAAACCAATCCACTTAGCAAGACTGTGCGACCCCGGTACAGGACGGTACGACCACTTCAAGTACAAAGCTACGACCCTTAGGCATGATGGCGTGGCCTTGAAGTCGACCCTTCAGGGTTTGTGTCAAAGGTCTGGTCATCACAGTTAGAGGTCGAGTCGTCGTGCTCATATGGTCAATATTCGGAAAATCCTTACCAAGTTGTTTATCGCGTACATTAAACTTAAATATGTAACCTACAAGGTTTGCACGGATGTCGACTTAACATAATTGAGCCAACAACACAATTACCTTATTCTTTCCTCAAGGAAATGCTCATGAGATAGTGTGGGATTCTAGATTAGCTCATTACCGGAGTTTGTTCCCTAATAGACGGAGGATTTATTGTGATTCTAATACTATTCTATTATCTACTTTGGGTAAAGGCAATTAAACCAGCAGATCATGGCTGAGCTGATAATATTAGGTTCTTAGCCTATCCGTAAACAAAATCCAAAACTAGAAAAAATATCGCCAGGCAACAAAACACTTTAACAATGTCTTTTTGATGCTGACCTCGTCATTGATATTATTCAACTAAGCTACAAGTCTTCTCCAGGACACAAACTTTTGGCTATTAGGTGATCTTACGAGGCTTATAAAGTAATTTACAAGGCCAATGTAGCATTGTACATTCCCAGAGTTCAGGCTACTGACCTTCTTACCACGCTTTCTTACTAGGCTACAGATGTCCTTCAGACTACTGCTCCTGTCACTGGCTTCCATTACTAGATTAGAGAAAGCAATGTACCTGCCAGTAAGTGTTCTTCAGTTACTGTGCCTGTCAGCAGTTAAAAAATGCCCAGGCTACAGTATTGTACTCCTCCAGACTACTGACCCTAAGCTAACTTTCCTGGACACAATGACCCGTATAGTTATTGCAAACAGTTTGTCAAAATCTTTGGGACCATTAGAGCCAAAAAGCTAAAAGAAAGCAAAAATGTTATAAACACAGTTACTGTGCTTACAATGAGATTAGATTGTACACATGGAAATGGAATATGTAATCACTTAAAAGGAAAAATAATAATGATAATAATAATAATACGTCATATTCATATTGGAACAGTTAAAAAGATTACCATGTTTTTCACATTTAACGATATGTACAGGCGGGGAACCGTTGTCAGCCAAATGATGTAACAAAACAAACACTGATTAATTTAATTTTCAAGTAATGTTTTTTTCACAGCTTCGTCAGATATAAATATTTTCTTTGAATAAGTTTGCATGGGAATACAAGCCAAACGGTCTGTGGTCAAGTCATCTGCAGGAGGACAGCAGAAATACCGTACACACAAGATCTGTAGAGATAGTGATATAGCAGTAAAGTTACTCCTCCTTCTCTTCACTGAGCACTACCTATAGCATAGACGAGAGAACAAATCGGAACTCTAAACATCACCATCGCAGACCTAACAGTTTAAGAATAAGCAGCAAACTGTCATTTCTACCTTATCCCATGAACCAGTGCACCCAACGCTGGCAAACGATGAAGAAAACTCGCTATTCTAATCCTACGCTTCTTCACTCACGAAGCGCTTCTAACCTAACGCTATTAACAAATCAGTCTCACACTTGTACCACATCCTTTAATGGGACAATCATGAAAGTCCTACACAAGATTCACCCCAACAAAAGTTCCCCAGTTCGTCATTGACATCAACATTCAAAATCCTAAAGCAATCCCCTGCAGCAGACTGCTGCCAGCATTAACAAACTACCACATTAAACACATCGGCCCAATGACACCCAAAAAAATGGAGTCCTGGTGTAACACAAGTATCAGGCAGCTAGAAAACAGCTGCAAAGGAAAAAATAGATAGAATATAATGAAACGGAAATTTCATAAGAAATATTCTGATCTAGTTATTCTAGGCAAGATGGGCGTTAGCAGCCAATCTGTAAAAAAAACAGAAAAAAAATAGTTGAAATACGTGTTTATCATAATGCTATTTTTGAACAAGCTTATCTTGGGCCATAAGTTACTTATCTGCTGATGCGACCGCATCTCTTGCTGACGTAACCAGGTGGCGCCGCGCATGGCTGCGGCCGGGCTCAAAAGTTGCAGCCTGAACGCGACCCAAATCGCAAGACTGAGCGGCAGGCCAGCCAGCATGCTCGTATGTTTCCCTTGTATCTCTTTATCTCGTCATGGTGGCTGCCGCGTCCTACTTCCTCTCTTATCTTATTCATATGACCCAACCCTGTCGGAGGGGGAAGGGATAAGGGGTGAGGGGGCTGCTCGAGGCACATACCCCCTTGCCTCACCCACTTGGCTAGCCACCATCTTTCCCTCCCCCGTACGCCCGGCCGAGCGAGCACTCTCTCCAGCCATGCCCAGATCAACTCCCTTATATCATCCAAATGGCTACCCCATTACTGTCCCGGATGTCACCTTTAATTCTCCAGTATGGCTAATTCCTTTATCTTGCTTTAATGTCATTCCTCGTGCTAGACATAGCGCTTATTGTTCCCGATGCTGACTCTTGAGTCTATATGTAGAGGAGATGCACATCGTAAAATAACATCAAGCCTGGCAATGCACCAGGAGGACGTTGGTAGTTGAGGAACTACAACCTTGATGCCGTCGTCACCCAGCTTCGGAGAGGGCGGCCTCCTACCACTCGAGAAGGGTTAAAAGGGTAAGCTTAACGTCTCCGATCTTACCAAAGCGACTAAACCCCCGCCAACCCTGCCTGGTCAAGGAGTTGAACCCGTGTCCCAGTTTGAGTGTAGTAATTTACAACTGCTCCACGGCAAACCTTAATGCTAAAAACTAAATTTCATTCAAATTATCATAAGAATCAAATACAGCTTCCAACACATAGCACTGACAAATTCCTTTACAATGAAAACAATAATAATAATTGTAACGATTTTACAAGAAACTGCAGGTCATAATATGAAGCTCTGATAGTCATAGATTTCTTAAGTCTTAGATTACTGTCCAGACTATAAATAGTCTTTGGTACTATGACGAACGAGCCTGTCAACCCATGTCTGGTCTTCCAGTTGGGTACACTTCTAAAACCCAGAGGACGCATAGAAGTACCTCAGGATTAAGGTAAAGTTTACGTGTCAGCCATGACACTCTCGCACCCCAAAGTCAGTTGCATTTTTATTGTTTATCTTTAAGAAATGAAGAACAATCTGTTCAGCCAACGAAACTGCAGCAACTTTCCAGAGGATAGCAAGGTATTTAGATCAAACATGAATAATGAATATCACTCAAAATAATTTGATACCTTAAATAAAGTTTTGCTATGTATTAGCGCTATCTCTTCAATATCAAATGCACTTTATAGCAAATAGCTTAGAATCAAATACTCCTTTTATGATATAATTCAGCGACCATAAAAGGAAGGTTAGGTCCCGCT
>JAUUDW010645824.1:0-10784 GCA_032361385.1 Panulirus guttatus | reverse complement strand
CGAACGCAGGCTTCTCTCAGGAAAGGCTTGGCTCTGGTGGTGACATTTCTCATGGGAAATGTTATTTCCTTGAAAACCTCGGGTATTCAGGTCAGCTAAAAGCTTTTAGCACAGTGGCTCCAGACACACTGAGCTGGTTGAGTCAGAAGGCAATTTCCAACACATGTAAGGCAACTTCCGAGGACCAGAGTGCTTCATCACCATGTTTTCCTGGCGACAGCTTCAGTTGTTTCTCTTCTTTTTTCCCCGAAACACACAAGCGTTTACTGTCAAACGTGAATTACTGAACGTAACATGGTTATAATTCTTTTTCAGATGTAGTGCACAAGTTCATTACTACACATGAACATTATTTATGGTGTACTTCAGTTTTTAAGGTTCAAGTAGTAGGTCTTTTTTTTAAGGTATTTAGCTTATCCTTAATAGCTCCCCTCTTACCGTAAGTATGACTATTGTTTCTCATGAATACTCGTACACACACACACACACACACACACACACACACGCACACAACCTGCTAGCGAGCGACAGAAGTGCACCTCAGCCTAGCCACTCCTCAGCCCTACCTACCCTGCTCATGAGACACTTGGCATTCCGCTAAACACGAGCGGGTTGTCTCCGCTACACGCGCGTGGTGTCCTTACCCTCCAACCAGCCGGCCAGAGCCGATCAGGTGCTCTGGAGCTTGACTGATGTGCTGACATGAAGCAATCTACATAGCGCCACGCAACGCAGTGCTGGCGGGGGTGGGTAGCGCGCAGTAGTAGTATTTCTAGCTCGCCATGAGAGAGAGACATCAGGAGCCATTCAAGGATAAAGCCATCGAGGCAAGGCTCACTTGGTGAGGGGAGGGGAGGAGTGGTGTCTTGATCAGCGTTTTTGTGGTATGAAAAAGAGGATCCCTCCCTTTCATTCGCTGTAGCGTACCGGTCTGCCTCCCGTCAGCTAGGCTCCTTATCCTCGGGAAACCTTCAAGCTGATATTCATGATTAGGAAGAGCTGATTTCACTTTCATTTGTCTTTTTTTGTACTTGTGCAGTGCGCAAGGAAAGAGAAGAATTCGTTCAGTATGTCCTTGTCTGTAAGCTCTTGGATGGCCGGAAGCTTAGCACGCCTCTCCTTGTTTCCACCAGTTTCCCGGGTTCGGTTCCCGCAAGTGTTGGAGTAGGGGTATGGAAACCATCATTGTACGTATTAACAAGTGCAAGTGATGCCCCTAACCACCTACCCATCCCCAAGGAATGTATAATGTTGCTGTCCTGATCGACCTTGAAATTTGTTTAAGGCAAGACTCAGGCATAAACGCAAAGGTTCCGTCACCTGTTCCTCCCAAGACAAATTGCTAAGAACAGGAAATGATATCTGATGCTTCTGTGGCCTAGGATATTCACTGTTTCTTTTTCTTGTGTCTGCGCAGGTTTTTTTTCCAGTGTTAGCCTCGAGGATGGGCCGTTGTGGTGTCTGTTTCTTTCCTAGCACCGCTAAGTATCGGCACTCTTTACCTTCTCATGTCTTTTCCTAAGTGCTACCTAATGCTTTTTTAAAAGGCAGGTTTCCAGTTCTCCCAAAACTCACTAATTATCTTTTTTCCTCTTTTTTCTTGGTGCTTCTCCACCTTATTGACAAATTAGATTTTTCGTTTAAGGCCTGGCAACGATAAGTACTTTTATCCGACATCAGAAAAAATTATGTATTGGAGATTATGACTGTAACAAACACACATATCTATAACGTCCCTATTGACCTGCCTTAAGATTAGTGTTACCATAATGAAGGGCATAGACATTTGTCACCTCGTAACGCAGTGTCAAGTGTAACAAGTTACGAATTATCAGTGCCTTTAGTGTCTTGAGCATGTAGCGTTTGCCCCAGTGACCCGTGTCATATATGAGCAGTGCTTATGGGTTTATTATGGAGAGTAATGGGTAGCTCTAGTGTTACGTTCACAGATATTTGTAACCTCTCCGTTATCATGACAACTGACTGATGTTACCAGTGTTAACGTAGTAGTTGTGTGGATAGCTTCATCTATTCATCTATCTAGCCATCTATCTTTCTTTCTTTGTATCTATATATCTCTATTTATCTGACTATCTATCTTCTTTTCCCTAATTTTTTTTGCAAGGAACTAACTTGACGATGTTCCCTGTGCCAGTATACGACGAGAAATACAAGCTTTACTCTAAAGCTTGTTCACCATTATCTTCATGCGCGTCAAACGATTGCTTGAACTGAGCTGCAACAATATTGACTGCGGTCTCTCGGGCGATAACTCACGTCAAGCGTAATCCTCGAGGTCAATAATTCACGTCACTGATGATTCTACGAAACGATTTTTTTTCCATCAATAATTCATGGTAGATTATTGCTTGTAGTAAGAATGATTGCTTGTGGCTCCTTCCTTAGTCTTCACAAACTTTATCTCCATTTTTTTTTGTTCTGTTGTCCATATCTTATCTCGTTCTCATTTATCTTACATTTCATTAATGTATTACTTTTTTTTCTGTGTTTATACATACATGCACGTCTCACCTGTAGTGTGGGTGGTCCGGGAACCTTTGAGTTTTCTTATATTTTCTGATGATTGGATGAGGATTCTTTGCCTGGTGAGGGTAAATCTTTGAGCCTGTAACTGTTAGCGTCTTTGACTACCTGTAGGCCAGGTGAGTACGAGAGATCAGTTGGCTTTGGTGTATATGGCAAAAGAAGAAAAGTATTAATTTGCATTGGAAAGTCCTTTCAAACTGTTATGCCAACAGCGAATGCTTACATCTCCTCCTAAGATCTCCATTCCCTAACCTGTCTTTAGTTTTATTACAGAAAAGGGAAAAATAGAAGCATTAATCAAAACAACTCCAGTGACAAAAGAAAAAAAAAGGCGACTGAGACAAAGGATAATTAATAAAAGAATGAATTACATGGCTAAACAGCGGTACGAGGAGGGAGGGAGAGGAGGAGGGGAATGAATTAACCCCAACCGACATGAGACGTGGACCATCTCAAGCGCCGAAATTACAGCACCTGGAACAACCAAAACATAGGTATCGGTCGCGTTGGGGCCCACCGGAGTGAAAATTAGGACGTTAATCCCTGTGATTTACACGGTAAAGTTGTCTTACAGGGCGGCATCTGGCATGCTGGGGTGGGCGGGTGGGTTAGCTTTGCGCGGGAAAACAAAGTTATTGACGTTACACCCAAGTTGTGTTATGGCGCTTGGGGCGGGGTTACATTATGGAATTTTTGTGATGAACTCTTCTTAATTGGAAAAGATATAATTACTATGCTTTAGAATATACTTAAACAAGTTCACGCTTGCTGTAAAAGTCTTATAAGATTGTATATGGGGAATCGTTCGCGCGCCTCGGGGGTCTGAGCGCGGGAAAGGCGATGATGGAATTCGGATGTGACGGAATAAAAAAAAGAAGGTGCAAATACGTGACGTAGTCTGTTATTACCGCTCAGATTAGATTAACTCGTAGCTCATTTTCCTGTCTGGGGTAGGGGGATGGGGATGTAGGTCTTACCACAAAGTGATATAAGGGTGACGTACGGGATGCTCTTAGAGGTGATATGGGTCTGATTTGCGTGTCGAGGTAAGGATGACGTGTTGGAGGCTAAGATGGAGATATAGATCTTATGACGTGGTGATCTAAGGATAAAGTACGAGTATGGTGACGAGGAGATACAAGTCTTAGTGCGTAATGGCATGCGAGATGACGATTTAAGGTTCCGGGGAGTTCACTGAGTTAGACATATATTGCACACACACACACACACACACACACACACACACACACACACACACACACACACACACACCACACACACCTGAAGGGTAACACCATCAGATCCAAGAATCGTTCCATTAGCCTCAAGAATACACACACTCATTTCACCTCATAAAGCGAGGAGTACGGAAAGATAACACGTCATTTACTTTACAACAGGTCACGAGTCGAGCGAAGACGTACAAAGCACCCATAAGCAAAGACAGTAGATTGTCACCTGTGCCTAATAAGATGTTAGCGATAGTCACTCAGGATGTCTAACTAGAGCTCTGAGGAACATTATCAGTTAATTCCATAATCCTTTGCTGAAAGTTCTTTAAAACGTATGGAGATCCTTCTTCCTCCTTTAAACAGTATCTGCCAGTGAATTAACCTATGTCATAGACCTTATGACAATAATACAAACATCCTGTATTGCCCAAAATGAATTAGTAGAATACGTTAGACGTAACATGGCAATAACAAAAAGAAACCACTGGATATCACCGCAAGGAAGAGTCATCTGTGATTTTAAGATATCAAACATCAACAGTGAAAACGGTGTTAGATTAAAAGATGTTTAACCGAAAATGATAAAACGTCGCCAAACATTTCTTGACGAATTTTTATTAACCATCTCTAGTGCTGGAGCCTCACTAAACACTTTTAACCATGAAATATCATTAAACATCCATAGTACTAAACCATGATTGAAAAAATCTATCACAATAATTCATTAAACATCCGTAGCTGCAAGACATAAGTAAGCTTCACTTACAAAACATAATCAAACATCTGTAATCATAAAAAACGGAAATGAATATATACGGTGCGACAGGTATGAGCGGTGAAGAAGAGACGCGGTAACGAAGTGTGTGCGACAGGTGGCGGCAGGACCACCTAACGAGACGGGCGACCTAAATCAGTGTTGAGTAATGGCGGGGTCTGACCGATGCCAGCCAACCAGCCAACCAACCAGCTAGTCAGTCAGTCAGCCTCTCAGTGGTAGGGGCGTGTTTACCAGGGATGCAGGGTGTGCCTGTCAGGGTTATGGGCGGGCCCAGCGCGGACGCCCGCCCGCCCTCCACAGGAACAGAGAGAGCCCCGCCCCCAGTATCGCTACGTGGTAAAGGCCCTGACGATTTCTTTGGCTCTGGCTAGATACAGTGTATGGGGTAGGGGTCAGATGAGGCTAGGGAATAGGTCTGATGGCAACAGGGGATAAGTGTGCTAGATGCAAGAAGGGATGGGGATAGCCGTGATAGACTGTAGTAATCTCACCTGAGGAAGTTCATTATGTCTTCTTATGACGCTTATTTAGTCGCGCACATTTTCTGTCCTTACTGGAGTCTTATTTTCCTTTTCACAAGTCTTTTCTTATCTCCTCTTGGTATTCCCCGTCCTAACTCCTTCACTTCTATTCCGGCCTTGCTTCATTTATCTTCTCCTCCATCGTCTAAATTATCTCAGTGTAAATTAATAGAAATACAGAGACGGCAGAACTACAATAGCCGATGGTAAGGTCTCTAGCTTAATGGCGTCTTTTGTGCTCTTTGCTTCGTCCTCTTTGTTTCCGTGTTATTACGGTTTCATTATTTCCCGAATGCGGGTCATTGTGAGGAGACGAACTGCGGAGGGATAATAAGGGTTAAAGACAAGGAACGTTAACCCATTCTTCGTCTCTTTTTCACAAGAATAAAGGCCACCTCCTTCGGCTCCATCAGGGTTGCCAACGGGGTGAGACAAACTGTCCCAGAAGGTGAGGAGGAGGAGGAGAACACACAGAAGTGGCTCTCGTTGAGAAAAAGACCTGAACGAGTACTCATACCACCTCACTTCTTCCTGGCGCTAAAGTGAAGTGAGACTGCGTGGAATCCTGACCGCCAGGACCTTGAGTTTTCGAGGGGTTGGAAGGGCGATTTACACCCTGCCTACCGCGCTAATGGTGTAATAAGGGACGCTGAGGGACCAAGGGAATTACTTGTAAATGCCTCTAAATGCCCACCGCTTCCAGAGCCAAGGAGAGCTTACGCCCCATAGATAGATTCCGGTTACCGCAGGTGCTTTGGAGTGTGTGTGTGTGCGGGATGACTAGAAACAGTATAGATATTCCTGAAAAATGTAGAAAATGAACACCAAACAACACAAATGCCACAGTGCGCGATGTACAGATTGGATCTCCAAATCAACAGAAAACTGGAATTGGCAAGCTGAAGAGTTGGTTTGTACGAGGGAGAGAATAGAGGGAGGTGTCCTTCAGTCAACGCACTCCTTCCTATAATGCACAATCGCCGTAACAGAGACATTAATAGGATGATATTTTATCGGTATGGAACAAGAGTATATCACTGCCTGGTGCAACTTCGCTTTGTTTTTGTATTGATCCAAAATGCCAGTCAAGATGGAGGATTGAGTTTGAATTTTTTGCCGCATTAGTGACGCATTTATTGTGCACTCCTGTCCATTCTGTGGAGGATGGTGGTACTCGAAAGAACAGGGATCAAAAGGTCCAGGTACTAGGCTGCAGTGATTGGCTTTGCGTTACGTAAATAAGCCCTTTACATGGACTAGGCAACAACGACTGGTTTATATAACAACGTATATGATAATAGAACTGGCTGCATTAGATGAAGTGAGAATATTGTTCAAGCATCAGTGGAAGAGGATGAATTACCGCTAGTGAACATAAACCATCATAATAGATATGGGTACATGTTAAAGGTGTGTATCAATGCCCTCCCTTGTTCATAGCACCATTCCTTTATTCTCTTAGAGAGTAAGCATATTACTGTGTTTGGCCTTGTACGTCTTTTGAAAACAAAATTTCTCTGAATGCTTGAAGTAGGATTAACCTTCTTTAAAAGAGAAAGAGAGATCTTCAGTAAATGGAGGTGTAATTACAGGTATATTCTTTACAACGTGTCTTTCCGTACATAGCGTTTCCAAATGACATGATCTGTCCACTAATGAAAGGAAATAATGCCTCGGATTCAGATCACACAACAGATCCAGACTGCTGGAACAAGGGCACAGTGACTAATAAGAGAAGTCACAACGATGGATGAGTCAAGAAACACCAAGCATAAGAGAAGATTTAAAAGTTACGTCTGTATTGGAAATAATTGAAAATTCCAAGGCAATAGGGTACAGCACTGTGCAGGGAACGCAAGACGCGACATATGCGAAGAAGTATTTGAACTGGACCCCTGACAGAGAATGTCCAGCAGGACGTTCTAGAATAATGTAGACTGAGGACATTAAGTGCTTCCTTGAAAAGAGGAGGGGAAGACACTGGAGGAAGTTGAAGAAACTAGAGAGTACGAGGAAAGGTACGAAAGGAGAAGATTAAGTGGGAGGCCGGCAACTGATAGATATTCAGGTCTATCTGGTGTCTGGCGAATAAGATAGTTTGAGAAGAGAAAATCACGCTTTTAATGTCATTGTAATTTATACATCCATTGTTTCCTATTATCGGTACTCTTCCAAATCACGTGCTTTTCACTAAGCTCTAGCTGGAGATCAAAAATGTTTACATCCAAGATCTAATTGTATGAATGTGGCCTAATGCTTCGCTGATCGGTTTATGGGTCAGGCAGGTGTTTTAGAAATGAATAACCTGCTTTTGATAGGAGGTTGGAACGCCTGTGCTAACGTTAACAGCGGCAAAGAACATAACTGTCATCCTAGCCCCTACCACTGCCGCTTTCTCAAGCACTCCAGCTCTCACCATTTATCACCAACACCGTTAACCTTCGCATCTCTACAAGCATTGTATCCCAACACCAGCCAACCCTGCTCACCCACTAACCACCACGACTATCATCGTCTCCACCAGTTCCCACCACCTCATAGAAACCCCTTAGCGTTACCCAGAGAACCTGACAGGTACACAGCCTCGGGGTGACTCCAGGTCGACACAATTACGTTTAATGTCTCGCCACTTCGAGGCATCATCGCTCCTTCAGACCCCATCTACCCCCGAGACCGCAGCCATTCTTCTACGATTTCTCCATCCCATTATGGTCATCCCTTGCTAAGTAATGGGCATTTTAAGGCTACATTAGTCCCCTTGTGTGGCTGGAGGGACTTTGATGCGAGTACATCCCCGTAAAGAATAGTTTTGTCTCCACGACAGGCCTTTAACGTCAGCCATTTGAAGGATCACTTTGACGCCTCAAGCACGACGGCACGATCCCTCGTCAACGACGGTAGGACATCTCAGCACGACAGCACGACCCTTGAGCATGACGGTACGACCTTTCAGTACGACGCTATGACCAAGTACAGGAGGATGGGCTTCCTTTTCTCACTGCTGCACACTCACATACTAACAGTGATTTGGAACGAGCTTTTCAGTAATGATAAACTTGTATATTGAGTCCAGAGAAAGGGTTTCCAAGGCCCTCATGAATCTCAAAACAAAATTAGCTTAATGTGTTATCGCGGAGTGGGAGAACATGAACAGAAAACTGGAAATCGTCAAGAACTAGGGATGAAATGCATAGAGAATGTAGAGGGGTCATGAGAGATGAACGTCCATACACGTTTAAGATGACCCCCAAGAAATTCCTCAGACACGTTAGACAGAGAGAGAACGTAAAACGTAAGATGGGACATGGTAATGTAACCGACCACATCAAAGAAATGGCGTTCATACTAAATAAATCCTTCAGCTCTGTGTTTAAAACTGAAGGAGAATCATGCGTAACTCAACCGCAAAAAAATAATTCGGTGATCTGATGAAAAATCAGAATCAATGATGATTATGTGTTTTAAAGTACAGTCATAACTGGTTCACATCAACTCAAACAGATCGACTGTACCTGATCTTCTAGTCCCAAGATTCTTATGGGAGGTAAAACAGGAGGCGTCGCTTCCCTTAAAATGATATTTAACACATCAACACAAGGGACGATACCTAGAGACTGGAATTGGCAAATGCCACAACTGCATATACGAAACGAGATAAGAAACGTGCTTTAGATAACGTCCAGTTTGCCTCGTCTCAGTTTCAGAAAACAGGAATAGACAGAAGGAAGTTGTAAACAGATAATATAGACTTGGGCCAACGGGTCTTCTTTTTCTAACACTCTCCCTCCCTCCCTCCCTCCCTCCCTCCCTCCCTCCCTCTCTCTCTCTCTCTCTCTCTCTCTCTCTCTCTCTCTCTCTCTCTCTCTCTCTCTCTCTCTCTCTCATTCACTTTCTATCTTCCGGCCGTGACCGTCGCTTACCTACACACCAATTACAAACCCCCTTCAGGTCCCCTCACATTATCAGCGTCATCAAATTAACTAAAAATGTGCTGAGTGGTCGTCGGCATAAAGGGGATGCCCTCCCACCCCCCATCCACCACCCATTCCCCCAAGGGAGACAGGTCGCCCCACCCACAGGTCCTGGTATACAGACAGGTGACACCTCCCACAGGTCCCGGTTAATAGGTATCACCACACAAAGGTCCGAGTCGACAGGTACCACCACCTACAGGTCCTGGTAGACAGACAGGTAACACCACCCACAGGTTCGGGTAGACAGACGGGAAGCGCCTCCCACAGGCTCTGGTAGTTAGGTAGCACCACCTAAAGGCCCTGGCAGACAGACAGGTAGCACCATCCGTAGGTCCTGGTAGTCAGGTAGATTCAGCAGTGCTATGATATATCCATTACTTCCTTCCACATCTCCAACAACAACCTTCACTCACGATTCCCTCCCTCTCGCCTGTCTCTCTCACTTTCTCCAACACCAACACGCCTTTCCCACCTGGTTGAAGAAATGTCTCTCAGTCTTCACTCGTTTCGTCTCTCACACCTGCAGGTCTCCCAACTGTACAAACAACTTTATGACTTTCTTCGACAGTCTAGATTTCTGCCACAACACAGTGATTTCCTGAAGCTGATGTCCCCTATTTAGGGAAGACTTCAGCAAACGCCATACGGAGTGGTTGAAGTCCTTCCACACAAATGGTAAGGGGGCTGAAGCTCTGGTGTTCTCCGTTCTTAGTGATCTGGAGCAAATTGTCAAACATCTTGCCTATAATTCCGAAGGCAGACAAGTTGCGGTCCTGGTCGACGGGTAACAGGTCTTGGTAGACAGGTAACGGGTCTCGGTAGACATTTGGTAGGTCCTGGTAGACATGTAGCGGGTCTTGGTAGACAGGTAGCGGGTTCTGGGAGACAGGTAGTGGTCTTGGTAGACAGGTGTTGTAAGCTTCCGTCAGGGTTGTCAGTGTTGACAAGGACGACCACATTCTCATCCTATTCCCTCCGCATCAAATTAAACTAAAAAGCAAAAAAAAAAAAGTTCATTAAGATGTATTCCTACATGGACTTATATGTTATATACATTACATGCAACAGGCGTTAAAAGAAACTCAAGTTAATTACGGGTAGTGGTTTAACGCGGTAATTATCCCTTCATTAACACTGGCGGGGATGGGTAATGAGGTAAGAGCGTGTTGGTAAATAAGTACCTACCGAGGCTGGGACCAGGCTAAAGTGACACCTAAATCGCGAGAGATTGCCGATGACAGCCACGTATTTTCAACTCTTTTACGGACGTCTCGTATTGCTAAGGAACACGAGAAACAACCACGAGACATGTCACGGGAGACGTCGTCGCGTTTGCGACAGAATCGTCCGATACTTTGCAAGTTATGCAGAGACAGAGAGTGGAATTACCGAGCCGTTGGGGAGGTTTGCGATGAAGAGAGGCGGAAAATAAGTACCTGCCAGGCTGGCTTGGATGAAGACGTCAACTGGAGAGAACAGTAATTGCTGTCGAGATGCACTTTACCGGGGATTATTAATGTTCTGGTGGCCTTAGCCTCGTCCCTTGTTAGAATTAATTATACAGTTCCGTACAGGCGAGCCCGAGGGTTTTAACTTCGCTCTGTCGGAGGGACATAATCACCCAAACGAAGAGAGGAATACGTCTCCAAACACACACACACACACACACAACACACACACACACACACACACACACACACAACACACACAAACACACACACACACACACAAC
>JAUUDW010645813.1:0-10784 GCA_032361385.1 Panulirus guttatus | reverse complement strand
ACCACTGGAGACAGTAGGGTGATGATTAGAGACCACTGGAGACAGTAGGGTGATGATTAGAGACCACTGGAGACAGTAGGGTGATGATTAGAGACCACTGGAGACAGTTGGTTGATGGTTGGAGGCAACTGGAGACGGTAAGGTGATGGTTAGAGACGGTAAAATCACACGACGTATAGGAAGAGGGATGGAGACCAAGGGGGAGTGAGAAGGGGAAACTAGGGAAGGGGTAGACCAGGGGAGAGGGTGACCAATGGAGAGGGGGTGGGGAGAGACCTGGAAGTGAGGCCAGGGGCACCAAGACTGACCACTTTCTCCACCAGCTCGACCAGTGCACAGCTCTGCTGCCCCACACGACCTGATGCCTCGCACGTCCTCACCTCCCCTGCTGCCATACACGTCCTCCCCCCTCCTGCTGCCTCACAGGTCCTACTGCCTCACACGTCCTCCCCTCCCCTGCTGCCTAACACGTCCTATACCCACCCCCCTTCTCCCTTACACGCCCTGCCCTTCTCATGCACTCGCACGCGTCCTCCGCATTTCCCAACATCACACACAGTCCACTGCCTGATGATAGCCTCCAGTCTCAGTCTTTTTAATCCTAATCAGTGATTGTCACACGGACGCTTGGCATAAATGCAGAAGGCATTTATATGAGCCACATTCTCCAACCCATGCATGATGCTGGTGTGTGTGCGTGCGTGCCTCACTTGCCAATGTTCTTCTGGTAAAGTCTTGAAGGAATAACCCGAGGAACAACTGGACTGTTGTTATAATTTCCTGATCACGTCGAGGATGAAATGTTCTTTGCACACCCGAGTCTCCTGTGCAGAAATGTGCTACATACACACGCACACTGCCATCTCTCCTCCCTCTCCTCTCCAGCACCCGCAGCGACGCTCTGAGAGGCGACTATAAATACAGAGCACCGCGGCGCTCGACCACACTCCGTTAAGCCATATAAGAGCATCAGCAGCACCAGCAGAAAAACAGCAACAACAGAAGTGATTTGCCAGCAACAGCGGTAAAGGTCAACAGCAACGGCAGGATCGGTGCCTTCAGCAGCAACACGAGCAGGAGGGGGAGGAGGAGCGGTACCCGATGCAGCAGCAGCAGGAGTAACGGTACCTACAGCAGCAGCTGCAGCATCAGTAGACAAACAGTGTCTAGAGCAGCAGTAGAAACTCAGTAGCAGGAACGGTTCCTACTGCAGCAGCAGGAGGAGGCCAGGTGGGCGAGGGCTCGACCGTTGCTCATGCAGCTAACATTTCCGCTTCGCGCCGCTCATCCTGAGGAGGTGGTGAACTTTCACGTCCTGCCTCCCGCCACCCAGCCTGCCCTGCACCCTGTCCGACCTGCACCCTGCCTGGCTTGGCCTGCCCTGGCGTGCACCCTGCCTCCTCTTGCTCCCAATCATTACCACCTTCAAGAGCGACCCCTACGACAATAACGACAACCACCATCCAGCATCATAAATACACGGAGGCGAAACACACAACGCCTGAAGCGAGAACGACAACAGCAGCGTCGGAGATGTTTAGTCTACGGGATACCAAATACGACCGAAGAATGCACACACACACACACACACACACACACACACGTGGTATCTTCACATGAGGAAACAGTTAGAGCTGCTGGAGAAGGTCCAATGGAGCGCAACAAAGGATGGCGCCAGCCAGAGATGTGATGATGATAGGAATTATAAGAACCTCGATCTCTCTACAGCGATTTTCTCGAAAGTAAGTTCCTGAATCTTTAGATCCTTATGACTCCATTACTTAGTTCTTAGGAAGGTGGTAACCTACATTTAGCGTCCTGGAATCCACTGAGACGCAAGGACTTCTGACGCGACACAGCAGATTCCTGGGCAAAGAAAGTGTCTGGAAAGGAAGTATTTTTTTTCTTTTTCCCGCCACTGTGCAGCGGACGCGTGGAAGAAGTCGAGACAGGATGAAGCTCATCCGGACGGAACTGAATAATGTAAACGTCATTTGGATGACAGACGCACGTGTGAGGTTGCGAGACTTGGGGACCTCGAGTGGTAGGACTCCTTTCTCATGTTCAGGAAGAGGTAATGACACACACTCAGCCACAGCACCAAGACTAAGCACAGGTGCTGTGGGGGCAAGTAGACTCAGCACGGGGCTGTGAGGCATCCATACTGAACACAGGGCTATGGAGCACCTGTACGAAACACAGGGCTGTGGGATACCCAAGGTGAACATGGGGCTATGAGGCACCCAGGGTGAGCACGGGGCTTGGAGGCACCCAGGGTGAGCACGAGGCTGAGGCTAGAAATTCCGACACAACTTTCACCAGAGGGACGGAAGGCGAGGCTGTCTTGGTGTGCCATGAGTAGTGTGTCCTTTGCGAGTGTGTCTGTCTCTCGGTCTGTCCTCCTGTCCATGACCATCTCCGTACACCTGTCACTCCGACTGGCAATCCTCTACGTACGTCTGCTGTCTATCTGTCTGTTCATCTTCCTGTCTGTCTATATACGCGCCATGTCCTGGGCAAGACATCAGACGCACTCGACAGACTGCAGTGTATGGAGTTGTGCAAATCACGGTGATTATGAGGCAGAATAGAGAGACACTTCCTGATCACTGACATCTCAAACGGGAGATGGATACACCCCAGCGGGCGACCTGGCCTCATCCCCAGACGGGGAGACACCCCCAGCGGGAGACCCGCCCTCACCCCAGCGCGGGGAGACGTGGCTCCACCTCCTGCTTATGAACCCCGGGGTCTAAAACATCACAGACAGTCACATCACTTCCTGCTTGCCCCACTTCCTCGTCTCTTCTAATGATAGATTAACTATTCATTACACACGAGAGATGTGAGTCATTAGTTCACACTCATCATACTCATCGCTAAGACAGGTCTATCCAGGTGTGGAAGCAAACGACACCATATCACAATAATTATTTCTTTATTTCCTTCAGTTATTCTCTTCTTTAATTTCCCTCCTCTGTAAGGAACTAACCTGTGGAACCTGTCGATGACACATGGCGGTGTGTGGCTGCTGCTGGTAGTGCTAGCCAGCAACCTGAAACAGGATCCTTCCCCTGACACACACACACACACACATACACATACATGAGCCTGGCTTAGGGAAGGGACAAAATGTATAAAATACTCTTTAGACTCCAGCACCCACGAGAAAGTTGTACGGGGTGTAGCAAGACAAGACTCTCGCCTATCAAATGTACAAGGAGTGGCATGACTTACGGAAGACTCTGCATACTCTGTCTGGCCCACATTACCAACAGCCACTCCAATATTACCACCAGTCTGACCCACACAACCACCAGCCTGGCCCATGCTAACAACAGCCTGGCCCACACTAACACCAACCTGGCCCACACTAACTCCAGTCAGGTCCACGTAACCAACAGTCTGGCCCACACTAACACCAAGAAGACAAAGAAAATAGAAACGGTTTTGGAAATTTTGTATAGGGCAAGCTGCTACCTAACCCATCAACATCATATAATCACATAATTTTCTGCTGTTTTGACATCATTACGGAATTAATTCGTAATAACATATTTGAAGCTAAGGAATGATAATTACCTCTCGCCTTCACGAGTGGGTTTAAAATCTCTTTATCTACCGGTATATCTATCTATCCATTCATCCAAGTATTAGATTCCGAAATCTGGATTTAAAACATAACTATTCTCCTTCGGACCATCAATATACACACTAGTGCATTCCGCATCGGACCGTCACTATACACACTCAATACCCAATCAAACAATCACTATACTCACTCACTCCCCATTCAGACCATCACTATACACACTTCAGACCATTATACACTTCCATTCACCATCAGACCATTAAAACATGAGTTAATTCACTGCAGACACCCATAACAGGACACATTCATCACTAAGACATCATTATAAACATTGCACCATCAGATCATCAGTATCAAACATTCATCAACGGACCACACCCATGTGCATTCACTATCATCACTATACACACTAGGAGACAATCACTACACATGCCTTGTGACTCGAAGCATCACGTACCGCCATACAAATCACATCTGCACGACACAAACCAGATGTGAAAGAGGAAAGTGCTATTCGTCAAGCACGACTTGAAGGGTGTCACCGGACTCAGCCTACATGTGGTTACACCGCGAGCGAAGTCACCTCCGGCAAGACTGTTTCATGATTAAAAGAGAGAGAGGAGTAAAGTGTCGTCGAGGAATTTCTCGCTTCAGTGTTTATCATTTCCCTGCTCCTGTGTAGAGAGCAGCCTCAGAGCTACAAGAGCACCATAAAATGGTTCCTAGGGTTACATAACAGACGTCGGGACGTTTTATGAAAAAACGTTAAAAAAAATCAAAACATGAATTGTGGTGATGAATGTATGTTTGTGTTGGGTGAATGCTGAGAAGTACTGGCAGAATTAGATTCGTCTTCTTGCTAGGACTGAGGTGCCGCTGGCTAACTGGCCATTGATCTTTGGACTCAAGTCTTACACTGATGAGCAGACGCTCTGACAACAACCCTGTAATGTGTTTCGTTGAAGAACGGCGGAAGGACATTGTACTGGGGTATTCATTGCCTCAATTATTTCTCTTCGTACTTTCCATATTTCCAGCACAAACTTCCCTCGCAACACTATAACATATTTTCCCGAAAATCTATCACCCTAACAGCCAGTAATTTCTGTCCTGCTAAGGAAAGGGTGAATCATTGGCAACTGGATTTATGGTTAGTTGTCGTTCGTCTGGCAACTTCCTCGACCTGTCTATAGACAGCCTAGAAGAGGTGCTCATTGTCTTCTGTACGGAAATTGCACTGTCGGAATAAAGGTCTTGTAACAAAACTGTAAATTTCTAAATCTAATCATATCTGCCAGTCAGAGACTTACACCAAGAACAGATGCTCAGGAGCTATACTATGCAAGGCAGATAACACACGAACTAACACCTGCACAACAGACTGTAAGATAGGTATACCAAGAACGGAAGCTCAGGAGCCAAGGTACGCAAGAAAATAACACTGATCTGGCCATTAAGCGACCGCTAGGAAGATGGCTATAACGAGAGCGGAAGTTCAGTTGCCACAGAGTACGCAAGGCTGATAACAATGGAACCGGCAACTCCCCCACCCACTGGCCTGCCCGCCCGCCCCTGGTAATGAGCGCGCGTAGCTCCAGGGGAGATTCATCTTCCCTTCCTGCAGGCACACTGTCTCTGCTACTTCAGGTTCATGGCCACTGGCTCTCGTGTGGTCTATTGCGGCTAGATATTTAATACACTGCAACACGTGAGCTCTGCACTCTTCTGTACTCCAGGCTCTGAAAAAATCCACATGAGTGAGTGTTGGCTGCTCCAGGCGCTTCCAAGCTTGAATCATAACTTCAGTGTAGGGTTCCTTTTGTCACTTGTGTGGAAGCCTCAGTACGGCACTATAGAGGTGGTCTGTCACAGGCCCCGGGGCCCGCCTCAGCCCCATGTCTGGCCGGACGTGCACGTCACTGGCGGCCGCCAGTCATGTCTGAAGTAACGGTTAGGTCCGCCTGAGTAGCCTAGTCAGTTTCCGATTGTGTTAACCTGCTCGTTCCCAGTTATTCATATTTTCGTTTTCTTCTCAACTTTCCATACTCTACCGTTTTAATTTTTGCTTTCTTCTGTCACTATTCCTTCCATTAGTCAGTTCCCATCCGATCTTTTTTAGCGTCGAAAGCACGTGGTCTATTTTCTCTTCGTTATTATGGCATATATATATTTTCTGAACTCACCATTTCCGTGTTCTACTTACAACCATTTTTCCCTCAATTCCTATTTCATTCCCTACTTTCATCATTACTTGTTTCCTATTTTTACGTGTTCAACTCAATAGTTTCTTCACTTCCCAATCCCTCCATCCCCCTAGTATCAACTTTTTCCATATATTTTCTCTCGAGAACTATCGAATATTATACCATAAAAAAATACAATTTCCACCATATGTGAAGGGTGAAAGGGAGATGACTTTTGGGTACTTTGATTATGGTGTGACCTACTGACCCCATCCTCCTATGGTGGCACTCACGATAGCTTACTGTGGGAGGAAATGTGTGAGTGGTTGGAGAGAGAGACAGAGAGAGAAGCCGATTCTATTTGGATACAATTCAGTCTGGAGGGATTCGAACCACCTGACTCTTCGTTAGGCATATGAATACAAGGATTACAGTCACTATAGTGAAATCTCATGGGCTGATTATTATCATATCACCTTCGTGTATGTTCGTATCTACGTAAATTTCTGGCACTCGATTACATTACCATAATCATTCGATTTTATCTGGATCTGTTAACTACTATTTCCATTCATATGATGACATATATTCGGTTTAACTAGACAGCATCACGTCTCCATGGAGAAAAATTAGAAAAAATACATAATTCAGTGCTTCTGGTACTAAACTATCTACAACTCTAAAATTCTGAATTAATCACAACACTACAATCTAATAATTACACTTAATCTTGAATCAAATAACACACTAACGTTAACAATTTCATTACAGTTCCATCTGATTCAGTAATACAGTCGAAGGCAGGAAAGAAGACTTGATGCATTTGCAACACTTCTAAATATCAAGTAAAAAGTTGCGTTAAAACAGAGAAAATCATTTTTCTCCTTTACTCTGTATCTGGGTAGGTCAAGCTGTGGACAGTGATCCATCCCATACGAGACTTGCAAAGATAAAAGAACGGTCAGCTGAGTATGAGTCATGAGCTCCCAGCGTTTTCCTGCAGGCGGGTTATTGTTGCCGTTCTGGAGAGGCAGCCATGGCGGCCACGTGAAGCAAGCACTACCCACAGTTCCACCGTCTCTCTCTCTCCCTCCCTCTCTCTCTCTCTATGGACGATGTTGTGTAAGAGCGGTGATGGTTATAGAGAAATGACAGAGATGGTATGAATAAACTTGTGTTGAAAGGGCTTCATCTACGGCAAAATAATCACTTGATTAAAGACTCGTATCAGTGTTCTGGGGAACGCAGGCGCACAAACACTCATTGGGCCTCAAACACAATAAAAATTTACAAGTCGGTCATGTCCTGTGAAATGTATTTGGTGACCCAACTCCGTACGTTGGGGCGTCACCTGGATAATTTCCTGTGAGAGTCTATACGTAATTTTCTGTCTCAGAGGCCACCCTAGACCGCTGGGCTACACTGTGTTTGGTCCCCTGTGTATGGAAAGGTTCGCTGTGCCCCCAAGAACCACGGCTACGAGACGTATAATATTACTTTATTTATTTCCCACTGACAACAGGTTCCCTTCACATTTAACATCGCTTTGGGTCATTGTGAAACCCATTGTTATATACACCAGAGGAAACAATTCTCTTTTACACATCAAGCCACGGCTTAAGCTCACACTGTCTTACACTTCCTGTTTATAATGTACACTCTGAAAGGAAATTCAGTTTCCTTATCTCTAAAAGTAAACTTACTTTTGAAAGAAACTGATCATGAGATGTCGGGTACAAACAACATACTTCTGGGCACATTCCTGCCGCACAGTGAGGACCGACCGTCCAGCCTCACGGTGAGGTTCGTCCTGCAGCTTGCCTCACATTCTCTGCATCTCTCATGATTTACGAGATACCTCTAATGCCTTGAGCACGATGGTACGAGTCTTAAAGCGCAACCTTCATTATGATATGACCCTTGAGCACGACGGTACGACTCTTGAGCACGACGATATGAGTCTTAAGCTCGAGTATACGACCCTTGGTCTTCCCATTATGCACAAAAGTGACTTTGTCGGACTCTAAAGGTTAACATAATCTTTAGGCAAGGTGACCCCAGCGACCAACGCCCTCTTGGTATCACACAAAGACAGAAAGAAAGCAGCGGGCGTGACGAGTCCTGAACAAATGTTTCCTACTGTCCAAAAACACACATGAGCCAAGCCATGACAGGCAAGTAACTTCAGAACCATGAAATTTACGGTGTACTGAAGTGTCACAAGTAACAAGCACCAGGAACGCCAATGCCGCTACACCAAAATCATCGCAACTGAAAACTGAACTCCCAGCAGTGGAGCATCAGAAGTAACGGCACTGCAATGTCGGAAATACCAGCATTACATTAAGAGAGACACCAATACCTCAGCAGAAATGGCACTTCCGAAGCACACACGAAATACACCATCACTCCCATCACCTGCAGTACACCCGGTACCACATCAGAGATACTGGTGTTGTCACATCAGAAATATCGCTCGAGGGAAACGAGAAATACCAGTACCACAGTCTTATGTAACCTGCTGCAACAGAAAACCAGTACCAGAATCAAGACGACAAAACACAAATAGAAAAAAAAGCTAGAAATACTATGACCACAGTACCTTGAATGCCATATAAAAATACCAAATTATTGGTAATGCATTACCAAAAATACCAGTATGATACCACCAGAAATACCACTGCCTCAACACAATGATGGTGCTCGAGGCCACTGTGTGGTTGTGGTGGCGAAAGCCAGCATGGGGTGGTAGTGGAGGCCTTAGTATGTGGTGGTGTTGGAGGAAAGTATGTAGTGGTGGCGGAGGCCAGTGTGTGGATGTGGTGGTGAAGGCCAGCATGTGGTGGTGGAAGGCCAATGTGCGGTGCTGGCGGTCGAGGAGGTGGTTGTGAGGCACCGCTGACCTCAATATAGCGAGCACCGAGTTGCTGGGCCGGGCTGCCTCCTCCACCGTGCTGGATGACGGACGCTCCTCATAACCCAGTGGGAAGGAATGTTCCGGCAGGCGACGCCAAGTGACATTTCGGACATAACCTGGACGACGCTGTGGCCTGCAGAGGCTCCAGCGGCCTCGGAAACGCTCCGGAGACTTCTTGTTTTGATAAGAGGAGTCAGAGGGTCGTTTTTGATATTGTGCGTTAAGGAGCCAAGTTGTCGTCTCTGGTACTTTAGGCTAAGGATATGGAGCCAAGTTGTCGTCTCTGATACTGTAGGTTAAGGAGCCAAGTTGTCGTCTCTGGTACTTTAGGCTAAGGATGTGGAGCCAAGTTCTTAGCTTCCGGCACTTTACGCGAAAGATGAGGAGCCAAATTGTCCTCTTGAACACTAAAGTCTTATTAGATGCAAGAGACAGGATCGTTTTGAGGCAAAAATCATGGCGATGCATTCTGCTGTGTAAAATACGATGGGAAGGTAAATACTACGTTACATTCTAGTTGTTTGTTAAGCATTGACTTAGACGATGATTCGGAAAAAAAAAATACATATACAAGAAAAAAAAATAGTGTGAAACTGCGTCATATATCCTTTCAAAAGTTAAACAAGATATATAATATTAGTCGCTGCAAAAGTATGCAGCTGATTTTGTACTTAGACAAGTGGGAGTGTGCAAAAAAAAAAATAACGTCAAATATCACAGTGGATCTAACGATAAAGCTTTGCGCTGGAGGTTAATCTGCATATGCCATGTTCGATCTTACAGTCTTTTCAAAATGCATCCCACAGGACCCGCTCGCCAGTCATAGCTTCGTGCTTCAGGGATTAAACAGGCTCTCCTACTACTGTGTTAAAATGCACGTTAGGTGAAATTACCGTTACATGACACGCTATGTTAAACTTCGCATTAGACATTTCCACCATTACATGCGACGCTATGTTAAACGCCAGAATAGTAACCTACGTGCATCAGACACCCGAGGAGAGGCTCTATGACGCTGCTATTGATGCTATACACAACACTGCATGCCATAGACACTACAAGGGAGGCTGTATAGACCGCTTCAGCAGTTATGTCAGCCGCAGTGCTGGAGGCGAGGCACCAGGCTGGGCCCGTTGATGATGATGGGAATGTTAATGTGGGTCAGTCGTACCTCCTGACACCGGTAGTCAGCCGGGGAGGCCGGAGAGGTATGGAATGTTTACCAACGCAGGATGATGGAGGCGTCAGGAATGTCTACCGACGTAGGATGATGGAGGCGTCAGGAATGTTTCCGACGTAGGATGATGGAGGCGTCAGTAACGTCCACAGACATGGGAGGAGTTAAGTCCTAAAGGCGCTGGGGGACGTGTGCCTACTGACGTGAGACCTGGACCGTTCGTATGTGTACTGGGCCGGGAAGAGTCTGTGCTGACACGAGAGTGTGTTGACCTGGGGCGTATGTACAGTGAACCAGGACAAGCGTGTACTGTCGGGACACATATGTAGTCTGACCTGGGACCAACATGTAATGTCCTGGAGGTGAATACATCGTCCGGGTACAAGGGCGTCATGACCCAGAATTATATTATATACCGTCGAGGGACAGAGGCTATATTCCTGACCTGTGAGGAGAAGTGAGGTCACCAGCAGCAGCAGTAGTGATGGGGTCAGGCCGGGGCATCTGGGTCGCGTCATTGTTCTGTGGAAAAAAAAGGGGGGGCATTAATCAGTACAAAATGTGTTCAAGACATGGGTCAATACTAGACGTGTTCAAAACATCATTACAAGACCTGTATAAGACATGTTAAAGTAGTGTTCAGTAAATGTTCATAAGATTTCAACAATAATATCATAGAATAGAAATGAAAGAAAAAAAACAGTGTGTAAGTAACATGTATTCTATATTATGTCCTGTAACTCCAAAGAACATGTTCCAAAAGACCGCCGCTTTCCAGCGAGGTTTTTCAGTGCGGAAAAAAAAGAAATTGTTCCAGTAAGCAGTGGAACGAATCACCTTTGTGTGTCTGGAACTGAAAACAGGAGGAACTGGAGAAGTGATCTCAACTTACAGGTTTTTCACCAGACTAGAATG
>JAUUDW010645803.1:0-10784 GCA_032361385.1 Panulirus guttatus | reverse complement strand
CATTAGCACAGCTTCAAGACAATCTACTACAAACCTATGATGTTAATCCATGTGTCTATAAAAAACAGAAAGAAATTATCACGAAAAATGTACATGCTTATCTTATACTCATGAGTCATTACATGGCAAATGGCACAAAAAAGGGTAAATAAGTTTTTTATAATTATCAGTTCAGTTTTCAGTCTTCATTACTTTATTCCTTCATAGAGGAATCGGGATCCTATCGTAATGATCTTCAGGTGTCAAGCAACAGCCGTTTCTCGTAGATTTCTTTGACTCAACCCAAAAACCTATTTCATAATTAACTGCTGGTGAAATATCTAATACTCGCAAAAGAAAATCAGCAATGCCATATGATATGATGAGCCAATGACAGAAACAAAAGGTTACATCTGCTCCTAAAGCTGGAGCTTTTTTGAACCACGGTATTCAAAACTTGTAACCTTTTATAATTACAAAAAAAAAAAAAAACTACATTGTTAAATGTTTGGCTTTTAAATACGAGTTTAGATCAAGTATTCTCGATTGTCCTTCGGTATGACGGGAGGACTTAGCAGACAATGCTTGTGTTTACCTAACTACGGAAAGTTACGACCTGAGCGTCCGGCAGAATCTGGTTTTCTTCTAATACTTTAATTCACTCAGTTATGACAAAACAAGATCGGGAGAAACAAGACAGAATCGAATCACCTCCAACATCATGAAAGTAGAATCAAAAGATCTGACCGAGAAGAGAAACTGAACAGAATATTTTGCATGAACGGCAGTGTCTGCGATATATGATTATTCTATCGATGAAAATTACAGCTTACTGTATTACATACTACAGAATACTGTGGACTAGATAAAGATGTCAGTACTTAATAGATCATTTCAATTTTCCTGGAAACAACTGGAAATACCATTCTGTAAGGTCTAGAAACTCTCCTGTTCGCAAATTAACAAAACCCTGGAAGTGATGTCCATGAGGGAGCCTTTGACATGAAAGGAGAGATAATTTCATGCAACATGCATATATAAACAGTGAAGGGAAAAATGATACGCCAAGCTCCCTTGAAGTTAATATCACATGTATAACATGAATAGCACAGACCACGGATATTTTATACCATCTCAGGAAAGAGCTATCGTGGGGCCCAGTAATTAACTAAGTATACCAAACGTTTACAGAAATCAGTCACTCTTAATGAAGGTTACAACTTTTTCAAGGGTGATTATCAAGAATTATGTAAAATGTATATGTTAAACAAAGTGGAAAGAGAACAATGCAAGGGAAAGATGTTGATAAAATAGGTGCGGAGCTGGAGAAAATAAATTACAGAACATGTGCACAAAATGACACATCAAACATCTGTAGATAAAAAAAAACTCCCTTATTTTCCAAAGGAGATTTGAAGATTCTAAAAACAAATATTCTACATGGAATTATCATTCAGAAGATATAAACAATGCTAGAGTTTGGGAGTAAGTTGAAGACATATGTCGCAAGATACTAAAAAAGTACAAAACATTTTAAAATGAAGCTTCTCTGTGAGCTGAAAGCATATGATGAAGCACTAATTAGAATGTCAACATCAGCAAGAGAGTCTCAGATCTTACTGAAAACTCAGATCTTGCAGTGGAATGAATTAAAGACTGTGCTTTAGATGAACAGATTCTTCAAGTTAATTCTCATTCATGAGTGTTAAAGGTTGAGCTAAGAGCTAATCCTGGATGAGTTTAAGTTCCAAATGTATGAGAATAAAATATGATATACATCTGAATATGAAATAACAGAATACTGTATGGTAATACATTAACTGCAACATCCTTAAAGACAAAATTGAAAGGAAGCTGGAACATCTAAATTAATATGAGGATCCTGGCCCACATAGTATACAACTTTAGATAATTAATTTCAAAACTATTTACCTTGTTATGAGTACTGCAAATCAAACCAAAGCATATGCTTACCTAAAAATTGGAATCATACTAATGTATTTCCCATCTTTAAAACCACATTGTACTGGAAATGACTGACTAGTATGCCTCATAGGTTTTATTTGTAAGCAACTAAAAAGGACATTTTGGGAAAGGTGGTAAACTACTTAAGATAATCTCATTTGTGAATAGGATCATGGCTCCTATTGCAGTAAGTCATATCTTTCTTACTTCACACAGTTAATGAATGTATGGAAACGTTTGAAGTTATCCTTTGACATTACATACTCTCATTTTGCGAAAGCATTTGACAACTGACTAGACAAGAGGGTAACTAATCAACTGGAAAAAAAAATGAAATGGGTTTCCCTGTGATATGATTGACGGAAATAATTTTTTGGAAAACATAGAGCGTAGCAGTTATATATAAAGGGTCATATAGATTTGTATGACTAGCAGCATAGTTTAGGGAACAGTGGTACAACTGATACTGTAATTAGTATTAGTATATGTTCTACCAAATGGAAAAGATTCCAAAAGTGAAATCCTTGCAGATGACAAAAATAAATAGAACGGTGTGGAATGCATTTGGTCATAAGCAAGTCTACAGCAATGGTAAGGAGTGGGACGTAGCCAAATATTTGGTTATCAAAGTTTAATGCAACAAAGTAAAAAGTAATACATGAAAGTAGAAAACAACCCATTTGATAAAAGAATGAAGCAGGGAATATCAACGTAAAATAATAGTACGAAAAGTCTGGGCATTCTCTTTGAAGATACAGCTAAGGACAAAGATTTTAATTGTAACAAGAAAACTATATTTTGAGGTATAATTATGCTGAAAATAATAAAACATATTGTCCACTTATGAATTGGACGGATGAAGGCTTATGGCAAACCTATGCATGACTACATTTAGAATATGCTGCACAAATCTGAACCCTATAGCTCACAATGCATAGCGATAAAATCAGGAAAGGCACAAAAGAAAAGATAATCCTAATGATCTTAGAAAGGTAATATAAATAAGCATATGACAAGTGTGAAAATGCTCGACTTGTACAAATCAAGTGCTTCCCGTAGAAATAAATCTTACAGGGGTCATTCCAAGAATTTCTTTAGAAGAAATATTAAGCTACTAACGAAACCAATGCACATGACTGGAACTGTCTACATGAAGTAGTAACTGACATTTCTCTTATGGTTATATACATAAGTGATAAAAATAACGGTAGCGTGAAAATAGTGTTGGGCAATAGAATCTACATTCTATTCGCAGTTCTTACTGGGAATTCATCATACATCTATTCTAAAAGAAAGAAATCAAACTACGATCATCTAATTACCTTAAGAAAATTAGTTATCTCCATATATACTATTCATTGTCCTTATAATCAAGATTTCAATGCAAGCAGTCATTACTGCTCTGATATTATTACAAGTACTTGTACATAATGGTTAATATCAAGGGGAAAAACGCAATCAGTAATTGACATTAATTCATACATAAGCAGCAGTCAGCATCTTTTTACCCCGATGGATTCACTTTAAGGAGCAGGAAAGTAATCAATACCAAATACATTATATACTAAGAGTGTTATTCCCGGCGTATCTAACCAGGAATGGTACTGCCTCAAACCGAACAAGGTGTCCACTGTCACCTTTAGCACAGTCAACCCAAATAATAAATAATCAAGCAAGACGTAATCTAGAGAAATAAATTTCCAGATTATTAAGCCTAAAATGGCATACCGGTAGATTTTAGAACCATAAACTAAATTGAAATTATGCACATTAAATAAAATAACGACGAACTTTGACATGGGTTTTACCATTTCAAATGACACTTGACAGAGCAAGCGTACATATAAGTGGGCCGAATTATCATTTAATGACAATGTCTTGGAACTAAGCAATAAAGTAACATATTAGTAGTATATCAACTTACTCGGAATCAAGGTCTGACCCCTGAGATGTTAAAATGCAAGTGAGAAAAATTATGCACAGTGCGTAGCCAACGTAACACCTTCCACTCCCCGCCATCGCCGCTAGACTGTCACTGGCTGCCGCCGCCTGGTAAACATTAGCAGACGACGCACTTTATTTTCCTTTCTTGCTAAGAGATGGCTCTGCCTGCAAAGCTCCTACACATTATAGAAAACGGGCTTCTGCATCCATTATTCTACGTATACCTCAAGTAAATCATACTGCGGAATTTAAAAGGTTATTTTTCAGGGGAAATGGACCTCTGAAGTTGTCGAATTACCTAAAGAGTAGGAGATTTTCTACATTCTTTATTAGAATGGTGATTGTAAGATATTACTCCTTGTGTTCGTTTTATAATACAGGATTACGTCAAAGCTTACTAAAGTTTCTAATACAATTGTCATGTGTGAATTCTATATGAGACTTGATTCATTTGTAAAAATATGATTGGTTTAAAATTCAATCCCTGCTAATGTTTGAAAATATGACAAAAAATAAAACTTATCGTAATGCATCAGCAGTACTCAGTGAAGTTATCAAAGAGTACTTCTGCGCGTGTATATCGTTGGAACACTTGTGCAATGTGTAAATGTATCCATGAACTCAAGTATAAAAAGCTGTTGATGAAAGCAGTCATGTCTAGCACATGGTAGGTGATGCGTCGCCTGACTGAATGTGAGCGTTTTCTATCTACATTTATGTGATTCTTCGCATTTATGTGTGATCTTTTATTGATGGCTTCAGAAACATCACAGTCCTTTCTTTCGAAGTGTTTATTACTGAACCTATAGCTTATTACACAGAGCTGTAAGTCAAAAGGTACTGATGACATAAACTTCACTCTAATGATTTTTAAAATCATGTGTTTTCTTCTTGTTTGCTGCTTAACGTTAAGTTGCTACGCAATTGTAACCTGGCAATGACACTGCGTTTTGCTTTTAACAAAAATCCGCATTTTTGTAAAAAACTCTTGAATTTCACTGCATGTCATTTATTTTGAGTAGAATACAACATTTCGTAATACCTTTGCTGTATCGACTCGCACCTTATCAATGTGACGTCACATGATTACCCCGGGAAACAACATCCGAGTTTAGTCACTTCAGTTCGGGCTTTCTGAACGTGCGATAAGGTGTTAGAGAAGCGTTTCCTCAAGACCTGGTTCTCAGTCACCTCTGGGTAGAAGAAATAGGTAGGAGTAAAGTGCTATAAGACCAATGGGATGAGGACTAAAAAAAATGTGGAATCATAATGGGCTAGAGCATCAATGAGATGTAGGACTAATAAGATATGGACTAATAAGAGATATGGTGCTAATGGGTTGTGGACCAGCGAGGTGCTGGACTAACAAGATTAAGTACCATTGACACGAGATTAATGGACTGTACCATCTATACACTATAAAGACATAGGATGTTAGTTAGATAAGCCTCCGACCTTCGTTCACTAGTTCCCCTGTTAAAAAGGTCTTCCAACCGAAACGCATTGTTACATAACCTGTTCGTTAACATCCACAGGAACCACAATGCATTCCTGATGATTTAAGCATGTAAACCAACTCGCACCAGTCAAAACTGGAGTCTGTACACAAGATCAAAATCACAATATACATTTTTTCTTCAAGGGATATCTGCAGAGCACGGCTCTGGAAAACCGGATTCAGACTGCGACCAAAAATGTATAGCCTTCATAAAGGATCTCTGGATGGAATCATGGACACTGTCGAGCATCAAGGATTTAATTAAGCAGCTTATACTGTGATCACAGCTTAGCTCTGTAGATTTTAGAATGTGGTCTTAGTTTTAGCCTCGCTCTACTAGGACGTTACGATGCAACCACGACTGCAACCTAACTCAGCCTATTTCCAGAAGAAACCACAGACTGATCCAATGTCTCACCACCACACGTATAGCCACCACACCTTGCTTTTTCTATACGTCTTCAATACGCGCCTTTAGATTCCCGAAATACTTCCCACATGCACTTCTCCTTAGGGTACATAGAGTCTTTGACTTTGGTATACATAGAGCAACTCCTTGAGAGGCTTGAAGTTAAGTGCTTTGCGTGGTCCTCTTCAGAATTTTCCTCCATGACAGAGTGTCTCCACGACGCTCGAACACTGGCAGCCCTACCCACCTCATAAACATGTGCGTCAACAGCGTTATGAACAATATTGTTATGGCTTCCTTCGTCTAAAATACTGTCAGACTTACATACGTTATTATGATGTGAATAACGATTTTTTTTTTAAAGAATGTCCATCTGGAGTAGTTTCACCGAAAACGTTCTAAGCTTAACATCCTTACAGAAAATGAATTTAAACAAGTACAGTTGTAACGATTCCTTGGAGTTTTACTTGTCGACCGATCCAGTTTCATGAATTCGACTCAATCCATGAAACTCGGAGTGGTTGAATAGTGTAGTAGTTATCCAGTGCCTTTTCATGCTAGGCCCCTCTTTTGATTAGAGCGCCTTTCAACTACATAGCACTCGAGAATTCCTAGGGCCATTGTCTCGTGATGTCTTCACCTGTTAGCAATCCTATCTACGATTGCTGCTGTCCAATGACTGCACAGTGTCCTAAGCAAGTAGGGCTGGTGGCAGGTACTAAAGCTGAACCCTAGTGACCTTAGACTATGCAGACCGTACATTACTACATGCAGCCAGCTTCAACTACATTATTTCATGCCGAACAGATTCACTCAATTCTTCTTACCTAATATGATTTTAATGCGATCAGAATTAAATACGGTATTCTGTCAGATTGATCTTACCTAAGGTAAATGCAATGTTATGAACATTATTAAGATAAACAATAATGGCAGTGTAAAGTTTACATACATTATCGGTGGAAATCCTAGCCGACTGGTCCACGTTTGATGGACAGCTTCTTGAACGAGTTTTCCCAGGATGATGAATTAAAGAATCCACATTTTCTTTCACCCTAAGATGGGAAATCATAAACAATGGATTTCTTGTACTCATTTAGGATACTTCTCCGAGTAAGAGCATGAAACTGTACACTAAGCTAGATAGGAGTTCCACTGAAAACTTGTGTCGCCTACAGTGCAGCATAGTTACTGGGAGTGAAATAAGAACATTTGGAAATATTGCTAGGAAAATATCAAAAACTGATGAAGTAAGTACCGTGGCTAAGAGGTGTTATTTTCTTCAAACTGTTAGTCAGGTTGAGTTTCAGGTTGAGTCTTCCTGTAAAGGGGCATAACTGAAGCAGAATCCAAGCTAGAATTATGGATCGAGGCCAATCAATTCTTTAAGATGCTGGGAAACAACCGTATGAAATCTCATGTGCATCGGATTTAGACTTTACGAGTTACCGTTATGTCCAAAGGTGTCATTTGCTCAATGAGGATACACATCAGAGACAGCGTATAAGCAAAACGAGTGTTTTTGCTTTAAGGAGTACGAGGTATTGAGGGATGATATTTTCTCAGTATTGGAAAGCAGCACAAAGTTGGTCCACTTGCTGAACTTCAGCACGACGGTACGATTCTAAGGTACGATGATGTGACTTTTGACCTGTCTTACGGATCAGGGTCAAGGAAGGGCTAGGTCGTCAAACCCAGGGATTGGACCATTATGCTCAAGGAATTTCGTGTGACTGCTAAATCTTTAATATGCAGTTCCACAGAGTTAAACGTCATCTCGTATACGAAAATCCCTTCCAGTGTTGAATTTCTTCCCTCCTCCCTCTCTCAGACATAACCTCCCAGAGCAGAGAATTAATTCTTGCGCTACAAAAATACATTTCAGTACTGACTGCACACCTTTTTCGTATAAAATGTGTTCCCTCACTGTTTGTATTCCATCAAACCATTGCATTTATTTTCGATACAACTCGAGGCACACAGACAAATGCCTCCACAAAAGAATTAAAAACATGCATATCATTTTCTATCCATAAACGGATGGATTGTTTAATTTGATATTCTGAGTTGTCATGGTAAAAACACTGTTGCTTCCTTTTATTCGAAGCGCACATCCTATGCCACAACGCTCAGAAAAAAAGTGGACTGAGATATTTTGTAATATTCTCTACTCTTGGATCTGTTGACGAGGTGCAGCTGTGCCGATTCTGCCATTCTGCTGAAGGCAAAAACTTCGGTCCACGATAAAAGAACTCCTCAAAGCAGCTTGTTCATGACGTATAATATGTTCAGAACATAATCTATGGCCTGAGAATGGGGATAACCAATATCCAACAATAGCTCTCTCTCTCTCTCTCTCTCTCTCTCTCTCTCTCTCGAGGGCTGGCAGTAAAACTGATAAAACAGATGACAGAACTCTCTTCATAAAACTTCCAAATGCCGTACCAGTTAGGAAAAACGAGGATAAAGTATATGAAAAATTTAAGATGTCAGGCAGTGATACCATACCAATACTTTATTACCATTGCGAAACAAAAGCCTTACTGGAGGTAATATGTGACAGAAAATAAGAGACACCCTTTGAAGTCTTTCACATCGCAAATATTTCCTTCTTTCATTTGTTATGCTCCGCTCTGTGAGAGATCATGGCGTGAAAAATATCTTTTCAACTTCATGATACTATTACGAATAGTCTGAAGTATATGGCAGTGCAACACTTCTGGGAATGATTTCGTAAATATTACCTTAGATTTTTCTTTACAACAAAGGTGTAAAAATATATGAAAAATATTAGCAGATATTTTCATGAGTGTTGTGGAGTGTCAACAACCTCCCCGTCTGTTAAAGGGGAACTTGAATAAGCTATGATCATCTGCAAATATTTCATTACTTATTCACTTTTTCTTTGCGGCCTTAATATTCCAACACCGTCTTCTAAGAGTTTTATTGGTGATAATCAGCATGAAATGAAGTCATCCACTGTAGGGTAAACTGCTAAGCTAATTATGTGGCAACAAATTTATCCCTATGTATTTCCAACTTCCATATTTGTACCCTCTTCCCTTTGTACAACGGCACCATAACACCATTCTGCCAATCCTCAGGCAACTCAGGTTATACATACGCAGAAATTCCTAACTAAGCAATCAATAACACTGCCACCTCCTTTCTTGAGAAATTTACCTGCAATCCCATCCACTTCAGCCGCCCACATACACCTCATTATACAGGAGGCTTTCACCTACCTTGTTGCTTAGCTAAAATCACCTCTGTCAGCACAATATATACATAATATAGATATCGAGATAATCTAAAAGGATACTGAACTCGTCAGTGTGAAGATGAAAACTAAATTTCAATTTTGTTACCTGAGAGAGAGCGAACATTTTCCAACGAATCACTTCCACGATTCTGGCAACGGTTCCCTGCATTATTGACATTCTCAGCAATCTGGCTGCAAAAGTAAGAATCAGAATAAAAATAATTATGAATGGAAAAAAATGTCAAAAGCATGAGAATGCTTTTAGCAAAATAAAAAGAAATTTAAGAGGCTTATAGCACAATCAAATTAAATCAAGTGTAAATACTTTGATGCACTAGTAGAACTTTTGAAATTAATTAACACGAGGAGCGTATTATCACTTGCACTCTAATCAAAATGAAAAAAGAAAAACACCAGATTGTTAGTGAAGCGTAGTTTCAGAGAAGCTTATTTGATATGAATAAACAGAATTGATAGAAAACCAGTTGAAAAAATGATGAAAATGACTTACAATACAGTACCATAGTTAATCAAAGCATTAAAGAACAGAAATTATCGGATGCCGAAGGGAGAGCGAGGTATGTTTCTGATATGGTAGCTAAGATGTTATGTGGCAAAGACAGCTCACGTATTTTGCCTTATTTTTTCAATATCATTGCATCCATATGTCTTCTCTATGTCGTTTACGTTAGCAGAATACTTCATACGAATCACAATTATGTTGCATTAGTGATATGTGAAGTCTAAGGCTGACACAAACACAGTAAATAATTCTTCATGAATGCAACAGTGTGTCGGTATGTGTGTGTGTGGGTGTGTGTGTGTGTGTGTGTGCAAATTGCTAGTGGCTGCTGGAGAAAAAAGCCACGAAAAACTGATTGAAGGGAAAGATGCTAGTGTTGAAGAATTTGTGAGGGGTTTCTTGGAGGGTTCTTGAGAGCGTAGTGATGAAGAGAAAGCAAAGTGACGGAAAGAAGTATTAGATCCTCGAGTTAACCCAAGCGTTCAGCTACTAATCCTGATCCGCAATTATTATCTTTCCGGCTCTGTCCTTGATCTACACCAAGTATTACCAATGCAGTTTAATACAGAGCTTACGACGAGAACATAAAGAACACTTAACGGATTCATATGATTAGTATCATATACTTAAGAATTTTCTACAAACACTATTTTGCTCATAAATCAACAGCATAACTCGGGTGTAAAAGCCGAGAGATTTTCCACTCATTGTCACATGAATTGTTTCCTATCGTTAAATTCAATAGTTTATTTTCATGGTTTTTCAGGTGACTGGTTGATTTCATAAAGGAAATTAATCTTTCTCCGTGGTAGAATCATTTCAAAAGTCTTCCATATTTGTAGATTAATGTGGTTGTTTGAGTCACCCTTCCCACAATTCTATAATCTGCGTTTTCTTAATACGATGCAGACGATGAGTCTTTTGCTGGGATCTCTCTGCTGTTTATAACCTCACAGTGATTTTCCAATTGAAATCTATCCCTTCTCTTGAAGTGATCGATTTTCTTAAGGTAGATAAAGATCTAAGAGGAAGACAACTAGACCTCTCCACTGAAGGGTAATGGGAGGTCACTGCAGAGACAGAAGAGAAATAAAGCCAGGATTAGTCAAGACATGAGCAACACAAACTAACTTAGACAATACCTCTGTGCAATATTGTATACGTATAACTTGCAATAAGTATTATACCTCGGAATAATCAAAAA
>JAUUDW010645792.1:0-10785 GCA_032361385.1 Panulirus guttatus | reverse complement strand
TGTTCTTTGCATAGATATATCTTAATGTGTAAATTCTTTCTTTGATTTAATTTAGTTTAGTTCTCAGTCCACATAGTTTTTAAGAACTTACATACAAGAACTTTGAATTCTCATTGTAAAATGAACACATTGTTGCATTAGCCTTTATTTGAGAATCTCAGACACTTACCTGAATACTTAGTTTTGATTTTTTTTTCAAACCCTTGTTTGGAAGAACTTCATTAATCATTTTTGGACAGACTTTGATATGATTAATTTTGATAAATGAGAAAATTCCCATATCATATGAAACATCCTAAACAATGAAGTAATTAACAAGTCTTGTCTAAAAATTTGATGCTTATTTTGCTGTAACCTCTGAAAAGGCTGATTGCTTAAGGATAAGCTAATGTTCTTATATCACAGAACTTGATGTGAAATATATGCTGGACCCTGGGGTGAGTGAGCCACGTCTTTTCTTCTTGAGCACTAACCAGCGAGATAAGAAGGAAAGGCTAGAAATAGAGAAAGAAATTCCATTCTGCAGGACACACCAGGTGTATGTTCGGGTAAGTTACTCTATATGATATTTAAAAAAAAGTAATAAAGTCCTCTTAAAAGCTGTTAAAGAAAAGGATAGCAAAGCATGGGCTCTCTTCCCACCCTTTGCTCCCTCTGGCAACATGCCAGGCAGAAGCAGGAAGAAAAAATATCTTGTAGGATTGATATGGCTGAAGGATATTTTTATAGGAATTTCAGAAGGTAGAATGAATATGAAAATACTGATCATTTTCTCAGGTAATACTGCTGGATATTGGGTGCTGACTTTACCCTAGGGATGATATGCATAATGATATTTAATTGCAATTCTCCTAATATTTTCTCCTGCAGCCAACAATTAGAGATAAACTTACCCCTCTAAGTGCAGAGGCCAAGATTGATCTAGTTGAGCCCTCACTCCGTCGGCTTCCTCGCTCCCTCACTCCCATTCTGAATCAGAGGCAAGGACTCAGCATATCAGACTCCATTAGCATTAAGAAGAACTGTGGTGATGACGATGTATGCATTCCTGATCTCATCCTCTCCTTCACTGCGTAAGAGTCTGCCATTTTATCTTTCTAATAGCTCTGTGTCTTAAATGTTTACAGGCCTTTTTAATTTTTGTATATTTCTGTCATACATCTGTTCAGTTTATCATTGTTATGTACATTTACATTTTCTTATGATACTGTTATTGATCTATATCCATGGAGTTCATTTATGTCCTTATGATACTGTTTATTGATCCATATCCTTGGAGCTTCATTTCTGATGTAAGGCATCTTGCCGCCTAAATTGTCATTATTTCATCCTCCTCTCATTCATCTTGTCTTCATTTCTCCATTTTTCTAATTTATCCAGATGTTTAGCATGAACCAAGTTAATTGAATTTATCTTAAAGACTGATTTCCATCATATCTATTTTTGGAAGATTTTATTACAACTAAGTGGTATAGTTAAATGCATTTTTCATCCAACATACACAGACAACTGAGAAAAGAAAGTTTAAAGGCTTGTGCTTGTCACCTGCAACCAACTGCGAATGACCAGTAGAAAGGTTACCTCAGTCATCTGTAGTCATAAGCAAAGATGACTTGGGCATTTCAAGTTTAATAGATATGTATTGGGAAATTGATAAACTTGTATATCAAAGATATATCATGCTTGGCATTCAACTCCCCATTTGCATCCTTACAGATTTTGTATTGTAACATGTTTTCTTTAAGCTGTTTTCTGCCCTCTGCTAGTCTTAGAGATGCAGGATTGACATACTTACACTGATACAAAATGGGGACTCAGCCAGCACAACAAACTTAGCAAAACAGAAAAGCAGAGATAATTTCAAAAATCCTTTGGCAAGGTGTGTAACATCCTTTTTGCCAAATTTGAGGGACTGAAATCCAACACTCCCAAGTCCGCATTATGAGGTACATTGTTAGATTGACTGTATGAAAAAGATTAGTGAACCCCTTGTAGGTGACTAAAGCTGTGGATTTAGTAAGGAAAAGGATGCTTAGACCAAACAGGGCAGTGCTTGAAAGAGTTGTAGTAAAAAGAAATTATATGCGGCATTTATTGGCTTCAGAAAGGAGTATAGCAAAGTTAGGAGGAAAGCACTTTGGGAAGCTATAACTCTTTGTGGTGTTCACTGAAAACTTCTGAATACTGCTTGTAGCTTTAAGCAAGGAATCAGTCCTTGTGTAAGTGGTGATGTGTCTGATTAGTATGAAGTAAGTATGAGTTGAGAGTGAGTTAGGGTAATTACAATGTACTGCTGAACCATGATGGAATCATATGGAAGTTATCACAGTTATTTATGTAGTTAATCCATTTTGTTTGCTGAGTCAAGATGAGTTGGATTGAAGCATAGGTCACTTTAATGACAAATAAAGGAGATGGATGTTGAAAACGTGTGTGTGAGAACAAGTTTTTTGTGATACCGTTCATCATAAACAAAGTATCCCTCTTACTGACATGCCTGTTTGTATGTATTGAAGATACATATTCCCGCAATAGTTATCTGTTGGTAACTTAGCTTTGAGGATGATTCAGTGAGCAAATTGAAACTGAACTTGATATATGATATCTATACATGCCTTTGGTGAGTAAAAAAACTGTTGGCCCATTCAAATGTGGGTATAAGAATTAAGAACACATATAGTACATAGTTAGGACTTGACAGGAAATTGTAAGCCATGAACAGATATGACTGAAACAGTTGAATATTTAACTCCTCAGACTGTAAATTATCAGAAACTCAAATTCTAGAGCTTTTAATAGAAGAGGTTCTAATTGCATTTTGATCCCAATCATCTGTTTTAGACATTGTGGACAGTTTTGCTTAAGCATTTAGCTAAATGATTCTAGGTCTCATAGTTAACAAATATTTTGAAAGGTAGAACATGCTAAGTTACTTTACAGAAATAACATTTAGCCTTACCACACCCTCAGGCCAGACACTTTCATCTTCCGCAAGACAGAACATCTTGAGGTGGATGTAAGAGTGATCAATGATGCAGAAGATGCATTTGAGGCTAAGGTGTACATATTTATCCCACCTGGTCTCCTTTACAATAAGTTCGTGGCCAAAGACAATACTTCAGCAACCTGCTCTCCCCGGACCACTAACACTGGTACTACCCTCATTTGTGATGTTGGCAATCCTCTACCAATGCATACAGGTGTAAGTTGGACTTCAGTGTTTATTGATTGGCACATATAAAGGAATTGATTAAACTTGGGTCCTTTGCTTGCAGGGGATCATATCTACTGAATTTATGCTATTCATCAACTGAAAGTTTGGAGTATGCTTTTACCATCAAATAGAATGATACTGAGTACTTTTTAGGGGATGATTATTAATTTGTGGTTAAAGTTGCTTTTCTAGCAAAGGAAGTTTGAATGTATGTAAAATATTTGAAACTGAATTAGAACCTTAATGATATCATAAGTTGAATGTGGAGTTAACTCTGATCTTTCTAGTTATAAATATTATTGTAAAAATGGAGTAATATGATGATTAATTCATGTAAAAAAGGAGAATTAAATGGGCATTAGAAAATGATCGTGCTAATATATCAGAAATGCTGTCGTTCATATAACCTGAATTATTAAATGCAGTGACTCACATGCATTCTCCTTCTTTTATAGGTGCACTTCACAGTATTATTCCAGCAGCAGTCAGGATCACTAGATGAGCCACATTTTGAGTTTTTAGTGATAGCCAACAGTACCAATGATGAGGACCCCAGGTCCCAGGGAGACAATATTGCTGTTAAGATTGTGGACGTTGATGTTGACACAAATCTCACTCTTTATGGGTAAGTTTTCAACGCAGGTTACTTGTGATGTAAACTTGTCATGATACGCAACAAATTTGTTATGAACTGGTCTTCATTTAGGCTGTTTTTGACCCAGCCTACTTCTGAGATGGACTTCTTGTATGGACTGCTTTTGACACTGTCTTTTGAAATAGTCTGCTTTTGATATAGACTGCTCTTGACATGAAGTTCTTTTGGCATGGGATGGTACTTACACAGACTTCTCTTCACACAAGTTTTTCATAACATGAACTGTTCCTGACACTGATTGCACCTTACATGGGTGTATAGATGTGAAAAAGCAGAGTCATGTGGCTACAGTGCAGTATGAGCAACCTACCGAATGTATTCTTTCTTGTCTTTATTACATTCTTTATTACAGTATATGTATGCCATTTATTTTCATATCTATATGTAACTTGTTTCTTGTATGCTTTACATTTTACTGTCCTGTCTTAGAGTCATGTTCCCTCAGACATTTCACTAACTTGCAACTCTGTCTTGCTGTTCCTGCAACCCCCAAGTCAGTCAAAGAGAGACGCAGCTTACCCCTGAGGCGATGCCTGCCTCTTTTGTCCCGGTACTTAGCGATTTGTGCTTGTAATTGTGTATGTCTTGTTGCCATTAAAAGCTCATTTGTAAATAGAGTTTGAAAGAACCTACCAACAGATTTAGAACCCACATGGCGCAGTATGTAGGTTTCCCTTGACAAGAGCCTTATCTTGAATGGGCTCTTCCTGACACAGGCTGCTTTAAATCATTCAGTGCAGCCTGAAGATTCTCAAAGAAGGAAAAATCTTTCTTTCCTGTAAGAATACATACATCACACTGACAACTTATTCCATTCATCTTAACATATGGTAGAACAGGTGCATCAAGTATCATGAAGAAATATTGACAAATTTAAGAAAATTGTACAAAATAGGTGGAGAAACTGACTTCTGGATATATATCTTTGCTTAAGGACTCATTCCAGATATTTTCTTTATATCATTTTAATGACAACAAAGTCACCCAGGACTTCCACTGTACTCAGTTTATCATTTCTGGTCACTTTGCATGAAGTTGAAACATGAGTGAGATGTGCGCATACTTTTCCTATCTTTCAGTTTGCACACTAAGTTGATTCATCTTGTTTACCTCTCGCATTTAAACACTGCCTCTCTTTGTTTGCAGAGTCTGAAGTCATGTTTGGTAGTATGTTTTACTTACAGATTCAGTGACTGTCCATTTCCAGCATCTACCTTTAACTGTGTTGCCATGAGTTATCATGACCCTATAATGTAGCATTTGATCTTTTATGCTGACAGAGTTCTTATAGCTATTTTAGTATGCTGTTCAGGGAATGAAAATGATTTAACTCCATTTTTAGATTTTATTGAAGTGAATCACTTGTTTGCTGTTGATACAGCATTGGTGGCAGATTCGAGTGTGAAACTACAGAAGTTGGTGACTGAGTTTGGAAGGGTGTGTGGAAGGTGGAAGATGGGAATAAATGCACATAAAAACAAAGTTATTAGGTTTAGCGGTATTGAGGGATAGGTTAGTTGGGATGTAAGTTTGAATGGAAAAGATTGGAGGAAGTGAAGTGTTTTAGTTACCTGGGAGTGGACGCTGCAGCGAAGGGAACCATGGAAGTGGAAGTGAGTCTTAGGATGGTTGAGGGGCGAAGGTTTTAGAAGCACTGAAGAATGTGTGGAAAAAGATTATTATCTGGGAGGGCAGAAATGGGTATGTTTGAAGGTATAGTAGTCCCAACATTATTATATGGATGTGAGTCACAGGCTGTACATGAGACTGTGTGGAAGAGGGTGGGTGTGCTGAAAATGAAATGTTTGAGTGTTGGGTGGTTTAATCAAATAAGTTAAGAAAGGGTAAGAGAGAGGTGTGGTTGAGTGTAGCTGAAAGAGCTGAGGAGGGTTTGCTGAAATGGTTTGAATATATGGAGAGAATGAGTGTGGAAAGGTTGACAAAGATGATATATATATCAGAAGTGGAGGGAACAAGAGTGGGGGGATCATACTGGAGATGGAAGGATGGAGTGAAAAATTTTTTAGTGATCGGGGGTGCCTGAGGAGTGGGAAAGGCATACATGGGATTGAGTGAATTGGAACGATGGGGTATACAGGGGTTGACATGTTATCAGTGGTGGACTGAACCAGGGCATGTGAAGCTTTCATGGTAAACCATGGAAAGATCTATGGGGCCTGGTTGTGGATAGGGAGCTGTGGTTACATTGAATTGCGCATGACTGATAGAGAATGGATGTAGATGGATGCAGCCTGTCTTCTTATATTCCTGGTACTACTTTGCTAACATGGGAAACGGCGCTCATGCATGAAAAAAAAAAATTAGGGCATATCCAAAATTCATTATCTCCCAAGATAAAGCATTTATTTCTTATTAATTGCTATGTAGGATTATGGCACTGAAATGCCCTTACAGGTTAGTTTTAATCATAGTGTGATTAAATTTGTGTGTTTATGGAAGATGTGTGAGGAAAGTGAATGCAAGGGTCTTAGAGCAAGGGGCAGGTCATTACTATACTTGGCATGAGGGTTCTTGGGAACTGAGTCAGTTATTGGTTGATGATGACACAGCTGGAAGACTTCAGAGGCAAACTCCAGAGGCTGGTGACAGTTTGGGAGATTGTGTGAAAGAAGAAAGTTGAGGTTGAGAATATGTTACTGAGATGCAGCACAGGGATGAGACAGGATATTCTGAGAACCACAGACTGAATTGAGTTATAGGGTGGGGTAAGAAGCTAAGATCCTTGGTGCTTTGTGGAGCATGTGGAAGAAGTCATATCCTTCAAAGATGGGTATGTCTGAAGGTATAGGATTCCCACAAATATTGAGTAGAAGTGTCTTGAGCCTTGCATGCAAATGAATGGAAATAGAATGTCTGGGGATTGTACATGATGTGAGGCTATATGAGGTAATGTATGTGCAAATGAAACCATTGATTGTTTGCTCCAGTTGTAACCTCACTAAGGTGAGAGAAGCAATTTTGTACAGAAAAAAATGTGCTACAGTTCTTACATCCCTTCAAAATCTGAAGTCTTTACTCTTCCAAATGGACTGGAACAAGTAATCTCTCTAAGCTTCTTTCTTGTTCCATTTCTAACTTCTTTCCCATTTACTGAGGCTATCAGGGCAACTTTAAATTTTTTCTCTGCATTACCTTGCCATCAGTATCAAATTTTCCGCTGTTGTCCTTGCTGAATGCTGCCTCAGATATCGAAATTTTTTAATACTTATTCATTTATTTTCCTCATTCTTCTGATGCATACCTCAAATAACTTACTATTCACATGTTATCCAAAGCAAATGACAGACAGTGGCATTTGTAGAGTATGATAAGTTTGACAGTTTTCAGTCTGTTTCACCAAAATATTTTTGTACCCTGCATTTGCGAATTCTCACTCGTATCTCATGTAACCCATTTCATAAAGATATTAAACAACCCTTATTATACAGTGTATAAGAAACATTGTACTTTTCTTTGCAGATCATCAACGCCTGAGAATATTGAGTACAACTTGACTTTGCATCGTTTGGAGGGCTTCACCCATGAGGAACACCTGGGTCCTGAAGTCTTACACAAGTATGGTTTCTCCAACAATGGGCCCTCAGACATTGTAGAGGCAGAGATCATCATCTTATGGCCTACTATGACACTCAATGGTAAGTCAGAAAACAGAGGCAGTGAATGATTAGCAGCATATGTTCTTTTTGTCAGTTTTCGTTGAGCTATGAAGAAATTTTCAGCCCCGTTAATGAATAACCTTTTTTATATATTTTCATATTCTTTGATATATGATTATTAGATTTTTTTTTGATAAGAAGAAGTTTTGATAGAATTATCTATTATAATGTATAAGTTGTATCATATTTCACTTTAATGTATTTCATTAGCAGTATGTTGAAGGGTAGCATATGCCCACATCCCCATAAGATAAGGATGGCCTGCTGAGGCTTGTGCTTTGTGACTATCATTTCATTTTACTGTTATTATGGGAACTTTATTTCACCATTGGAAAAACATCATAACTTCTCTAAGAATAACAGCACTTGGCATAAAGTACATTTGTATTTGGCCTCAGAAAACTAATCTGATTTGACATAATATTAAGTTTAACTGGGTCAGGTTTAGTGTGGTTGGATAAGATGTATTGACTAACACCCCTATGTTCACGAACAGACCTTTCCTCTTTCTCCAGGCTTGAACCTTAGTCCATAAGGCCAGATCTTGACTGGAAAAAGTAGGAAAATGCAAAAGAGCAGATGACAAAAGGAAATTGAAAACAAATGGGAGAAAAAGAATAGGGAAGATGGTTATATGATGTATGAAAATGATATTAAGTTTATCTTGGTAGCTTGAGACTCATAGGAAGACATGGAGGGTATAAAATGATTCACGTTACCTCTTCAACACTCATAATTCAGGATATTAGAACTGATCAGCATTCTCTTTGTTGCCAGACAACTATCTGCTGTACCTTCTGGAGCAGCCACATGTGACAGGTGCTGTCCAGTGTTCTCATATTTCTGATGTGAATCCACTCAACCTCAAGGTAGGTGCATTGAGACCAGTAGAGCATGTAACCATGTTTAGAGACTCATTCATGTGTTCATGTTAGTGACATATAACTTATGAAGTGAATAGCATAGAAATATAACTTTCGTAAGATAAGAACACAAGGAGCTAGGTGAGGATTTTTCCTCAGAGGGCTGAGTTCTTAGTTCTGCCTTACTAAGACAGGACAATGTGGGTAGGTATAAATAAAAAAGTAATCCAAAATTGTGCATTTCAAAATTAATAATGTGTAAATAGTTTGGTTATTTGGTAGAGGGAAGGGTAGTTCTTTGTGTATACAAATAATTACCCACAGTATTTGTAATTAAATCATATTTCATTACACAGAGGAAGCTGTACACTCATGAGGCCTTTTCTCATGAACTATCTCTACCATCTGACATCTAGTATTTTTTGATACTTCTAGAACACACATTCTTGTCACTTAGTTTATTTTAGCCATCAGCAATGTTGATTATTAAAACGTACATCTTTGTATCCTCTCTAACAAACTCCCTTTTGAAGAGATCTCTTCAATGAGACTGCTCTATAATTAACTAACAGGGATACAGTATTGCCAAAGGCGACTTTTATTTCATAGTGTAACCTTGATCAGGCAGAGTCTGGTAGTACCTGCAGTTTCTATGTTTATTTTTATATAATCTACCTCACTGACAGTTGTTGTAGTGTGGTTCTCTGGAAACAGACTAGATTCCTAAGTCACTTTCTTAAGAGAATTCCTGTAATTACCTCCCTGCAAGATGATAGCCACATCTTGGCCCCCATTGTGTTCCATCTTCATCGTTTGCATTTGGTAAGGTTGACTTTCATCAGCCATATATATAGCCAGTCCTGGAACCTATGTAACCTTATTTGCAGATTGTTACCTTTCTGAAACTTCTTATTTCTTTTATGAATTAGACATTGCCTACAAACACATTGATATGCTGTTCAAGTCCCTCTGACGAATCATGTATATAGATCAGAAATAGCTAGAGAATAATGACAGTGTCTTACTCAGGTCTCTACCGCAAATAAATTCCTGCTGGATAGTATTCATGTTAAAGCTATCTTTTGCTGTGTCCCATCCTCATTATGTTACATTTGTTAAGGGTTGAATATATCCTTCATGTATCATGTCAACCATTTAATTTGTCTAGGTCCCCTCATAAATTTATGCAATCCTCCTCACTTTTTATTTCGGCCCCCTTGACCTTGGCATCATCTGCTGACATGATCAGGTAGGAACCCAGTTCTGTCAAATCATTTACATGGATCAAGAAAAGCAGTGGTCCTAGAACACACCCCTGTAGCATGCCACTGGTGACCTCAACCCATTTTGAGAAGGTTCCCCTGACATGTGTCCTTCGTTCCCTTTCACTAAGATAATCTTTTATGGAGTAAAGATGTTTTGTGTGTGTACCTGTTTGCCTTTTTATTCTAATGTAGTTATATACAGTGTCCACAAAAAACCTTGTCCACATCCCCATACATTTTCAAAGGTGATGTTGCACAAACATGTTATTACTTTGTTATCTCTTTTGGCCTTGATTACCATCTGTAGACATCTGGGCATGGATTTCACAAGGTTCTCGAAGTTTTCTAGGTCCATGTTTTGGTTCCATAGGATCTTGATATCCTGAATGAGTTGAGGCACTGATGAGATGTTGCAGGAAGCAGCTGCCTGATCCTGCAGTCTGAGTGCCCAATGCACCTAGAAATCTCAAGTGTACCTACATTATCTTGCTTTCAGACAAGAATTCAGGCTTTTTCCTCCTCAAAAAGGTAAGAGCCAATCATCTTGAAGTGCAGATGGAAGATATACCTCACCCAGAAGCAAAATTCCCAAAATGAGGTGGCAGCTTAGCAGAGTAAAGAAAAAACATCATTCCATAAAGATAGCCTGAGGCACACTGAAGTGGCTTGCTAGTGCTTATAGTGTTAGAAACACTAATTTCAAGGACCATATGTATGATGATTTCACCCTGAGATCATTACATGCTTGTACGCACAATAAATCTTCGCTATTTATCACCTTTGAAAATATATGGGGGACAGACAAGGCTTTTTGTTGACACTTTTTTGTAATTATTTGTTTGTATGATATGTAATGGGAGTTTTATATTGTTAGGGCATCACCTAGAACTGTCTTCACCATCATTTAACATTTTAGATTTCTGTAAATTGTCTATATTTGCAGTTTCATCACCTAGCTTGTTACATTATTCCACCAGTGAAAGTATTTATTCACATAATTTCAAAGGTATAGTTTGCTTAGTTTCTTTCTGTGACCTCTTTTTCATCTATCTTTGCTGATTTGCGTGTCTCTGTATAAACAAGAATATCTTTCTGCATTTCCACTCATTTA
>JAUUDW010645781.1:0-10786 GCA_032361385.1 Panulirus guttatus | reverse complement strand
AAAATTATTTTTAGTTAAGTGTTTTTTGTTCTGGATAGAAATATATTGACTGCAGGTAACAGAAAAGGTCAAAAGATGTAAAGACGGGCTAAATTACCTCAGCAGTAGTGTTAAGTTTGAATAAACTATCTTTATACGCAGTAAAAGCGAAGACTATCAATATTTCAAAGCGAGACTACATAAATGTTACTGTAAACTATTCATCACTTAATTTTCAACCAAGTGCTTAATGTACAAACCGTACTATTTACTCTGTAGAACATCCCTCTATATCTACTACCCTGTCTGTCTGGATATGCCTCACCCATGTGCTTAACCAAAGTGAGGAGATATCTATCCCACTTTGATCTTAAGCTCTCTTATGATTAGTTAACTAGTAACTATCTCGACCTCCTAGATCTGTATTGCCTGTAATACCTCAACCGTGTACTTTCACCAGAATGGCTGCCTAAATCCAGTACACCACTGTTCATTTAATTTTACTTTAAATACTGTAATAGTACTGATACCAGAATATGAAAAGTCTATAACCACTAGCCTAAATCAAGAGAAATGTTGGTTTTCACTTTGCTTCATCTGCGAGGTCTCACCTCTTCCTCCAAACCAAGCAAAGGGCCGGCCTCACCTCCTCCTTCTTCAGGCAAGGGTTAGCCTTGCATCCTCCTACAGGTGTGGCTGTATTTATAGAGGTTGGAAAGACATACCAGAGTACACATTGACCTTCTTACAGTGGTGGCACAGCGGTGATTCCCACAAGAAAGTTCCAATGCCTTGCAAATATCAGGAACAAGTGCCTATGTAACAAGTAATTACCGTCGGTGTGGTGGCCTGAACATTCCTTAACTCAACACAGGACAGCCACGCTCCCTGCCCCAAGTGAGTCAACAGGGACGGCCCGTGCAGCTGTTGTGGTGACGTCAAAGCAGAGTCGCACCTCTGTGATGATCCAGCTGCTTCGTCTAGTTATACCCTCTGTTGGACCTCGGATTTTTTTCGGGCTGACTCGCCCGAAACAACAGAAGTCATCTACGATATCCACGCAGTTGTGCTGAATCCCTGCCGTTAACACAGTGCTGAGCCCAGCGTATGTAGCTTGATAGTGTGGGGTGGACTCATGACTCAGCATCCACCCGACCTGGATATGGCAGTTTCCCTCTTAGCTCTCTCTCGTCATTGTATTACTGAGGAACGTGCCTGATGACGCCATCCCACCGTGTGATGTGGCTGTTTTCTCCTCTCTCTCTCCGGCAACGTTGGTGCCGGCACGTAGTCTACAGACACCGCTGGCGTAATCCACAACCCTTCTTGCCTCCTGCCTCCTGGCTACTGTTCGCCTGCTGACAAGCACCGAGTGCTTGACACCAGTTACCCACACATCTGTGACAGCATCTCAGCCAAGGGTCTGCTCTCCACACCAGGGCTTATCGATGACCCTTTCTCCCTCCCTGGGCCTGGTACAACGTAACGTCACCTTCCCAGCCCTGGGACTCCCGGCAGGTTGTGAGTGACGAGATCCTCCAAATCATCATCACTCAAGGAAGAGAAGTCGTCCACCTTCCATCCCGGAGGAAGAACTGTCTTTCAGTCACCTGCTTGCTTCTGCTCGTTTAAGGTATCCAGTCCACTATGTAGCTTCTATATGGAGATGAACTGTGCCAATATTGCTTTGTTTGTGTTTCAGGAACACAGCCTCGGGCGTGTCTTCGTATACATCTTGACAGGTTCTAAAGAGCTGTCGTTTTTTGTTATATTGATCTAATTTTACTTTCTAGCATTGTTTCATGTTTATCTCGTAATTTCCTTACATCCTTTATTACATGCTTGCGTTTTAGCACTGAGTTAAATACATGTTTATTTTTTCATTCGCTATTACGCACCGATTTAATTTTTTACTTTTTGTTTTTTCATCTTAAGCTGTAGAGGATATTTTCCATAAATGGGGGATATTTTTACCAGTAGTAAGACAAAGATCCCTGTGTCGGTATTGACAGAAACGCCAACGCATTACTTCCCCACCCCCACCTACCCCCTACCCAAGGCTGCAGACGTTGACAGAAATCTCCCTGTTGACCAAACGCTGTCTTGGCTCTGATTCAGTTACCACATCTCCACCCCGGCAGGATAGACTGATCCTAGAATACACGTAGACCTTATAGAGATCAGGGCTGGGCCTCACCTCCTCCTCCTCCTTGATGCGGTCCCTGGTCAGTTCCATGGTCAGGTCCAGGTGTCTGGTGACGGCAGCGGTGGCAGTCAGCTGGAGGGACCGCTGCCGCTGCTGCTCCCGCCGCTCCTCCGCCCGCCTCGCTGCCTCCACCGCCTCCCGCTCCCTCCGCGCTGCCGCCTCCTCCTCCTCGCGTATCCTGGGGAGACACAGAACCTCAGCCCCACGTACCCCTAGAGAGACAGAGTCTCAGGTTCATATGTATTAGGGAGTCGGAAACAGCCAAATGTATCCTGGGAAGACAGATACTCAGCCTCATGTATCCTGGGGAGACAACGGAGGAGACATGCTCGGCCTCAGCAATTCTGGGGAGACAGATATTCAGCCTCATGAATCCTTGGGAGACGCTCACCTGGCCTCTCCCACGCTCATCTGATCTCTCTCATGTTCCTCCACGCTAACATGGCTTCCCTATGATCACCTGCCCTCTCTCACACTCGGCTCATCTTTCCCCTGATCTCCACCCGCTCCTCTGCCCGCCCCCCCCCCCCCCCACGCTCACCTGACCTCCTCCCCTCACCTTCAGCTGGACTCTCCCACGCTCATCTGGTGTCTCTCTCACGCTCCCCTGGTCTCACGCACCTCACGTAACCTCTCACGCTCACCCGACCTCTCTCACGCCCACCTAGCATCTCCTACGCTCACCTGGCCTGAGTTGACCTGGTCTCGTCTCCCACCTGGCATCTCACGCTTACCTGGCCTCCTCAGCCTCCCGTTGCCGCCGCTCCTGCTCGAGTCGCCTGAGCTTCTCCCTCTCCTCCTTGCTTAACTTCCTGGTGCCGGTCTGTGCCTGGGAAGAAGCCAGTACCAATACTTACGTTAGCAAGGGTCATCAGGGGCCCTTTGAGGGCGGACAGCTGGCAAACCTCACAGCAGTCATAACCAGAAACGTAACTAGCGTGGGGCGACCTGAGAATATGCTCCGTGCGTAAGGGAGACGGGGTCTTAATATCTGTAAAACTTGACGACGTAAGAATTATAAAGACATTCCTTTTAGCCTAAATGTTTCTATTCTGGAATTCTTTTAATATGCATCAGGTTAAGCACCTCAAAGCACAAGAAAAACATCAGAAAAATTAAGGTAATGGGTAAATACATTTTACCACTCTGCTTTCCACGTCATCACGCCGAAAATCGAGGCCTTATTTTTGTTGAAAATGATACAGTAAGTCTTATAACAGTATTGTAGATAAATTTCCATCAATTAAAGGACGAAAAGTAAAACTTCGGCATAATTTACGTACAGTGATATGCATGATATAAACTGAGAAAGCATTGTTTTCCAGTTTCCTTCTGTTGTTATGTAGCGCCCCCGGTCCCAACACATTAGTCATGGCAACAATATAAAGCAAAGTTGGCAATGATGAGCGAGGGTAGCGCCACTTGAAGATGGAGGAAACACCGTCAACTACTAGCAAGAAACGATAAAACAAAGTATGATGGCCGGCAATACTCTGCCGCTTCAGTTCAGTTTTAATACTTTAGTGTTGTCACTAGGTAACCCTGTACAATAATGCCAGAGGCATCTGGCAAGTGTCGCGAGTACATATAGATATAACAAAGGGGCTTACGAAAGCCTAAGGAAGTTAGGATATTCCTTCAACACGAATATCATTTACATAATGTCTGGCCTTATACACATTAATGTTGCACAGAACGGCATGAGTTCCCATGGATGCGTCACAATGTCACCTACGTGACGAATTGTATTTCATGCTATGTATGGGCGTTACTGCGCAAGTTTTGGATACTATGTTATAATGACATAAAGGAAAATATACTATTTCAGTTTCAGTTTCAATACTTTATTCTCTGATAGAAGAATTACTATTATTACTATTCACTGTAATTACTGTGTGAATCCATGTTAGGATATTAGTTATAAATAACCGCTCCCTGGAAAAAAATCATTACCATGTCGGGAGCGATGGATAAATCAGGTCTGAGATGAAGTCGACAGGTCGATTTAGGTCTTAAAATAGAGCATAAAGAAATGCTGGAGTATATCTAAATCAAATTACGTAAATCGATTTCACAATGTTTTGCAGTGGTTCTAAGATTTCGGGGGGTTCTGCAATTCCAATACTATAAGTAAACTTTATGAAGATGCTACTGTAATCACAGACTTAAGATATTTTGTGGGTATTTACCGTAACAAGAGACCGTAATTTTAAACACTGATTTGAGATATCTTCATGTTCTTGCTGTCATGTCTCTCTGGGTTTTTGTGAAAAGTTTGTAAATACAAACGATGGCATTGAATCATACATCTCACCTTTGGTGGCATATTGCGAATTGCGTCGAATCAGTGTAGACGAGTGTCAGCTATTTCCTTACACACGGGCTGTCGCCTTAAATATATGCAATCGGCGAGTTTTGGGGAAAACTAAGAATCACCACGACAAGCGTCACCGTTTCCATGGCAACATATGATGCAGTAATTTTCTCGGTACGGCCGCCAGATGGCAGCACTGGTTGTCCCCGATCAGCTGTTCCTGCTAAACAACATTGCGAGTCGCTGTTGTAAGCATTATCAAATAACGTCCTGGAAGACCAATGGGAAAAGGTAACGTTTGAATTAGTTCACATTAAACGGCCCAGAGGCATAAAGTAAGCCGAGTTTTGGGAAATTGTTTATTGATAATGAGCACGTCATCAACATTACATACCTTTTCGTGTAACCTTTGTTCTGTGTTTGGTAGCGAGGCAATGCTTATCAGGAGATATGGTTAAATGGTAAATAGACTTTGGCATTATGTTAAAGTTTTACCTTTGGAATTAGGCCATTTCTTAATTGACTTATGACTGAAATTGTTTTGGGCTAAGGAGATATTAAGATGCATTTCAACAGAAATCATAATCAATCGATTTGTTGCATTGATAGAACTGGAGAATACGGAAGTGCGTCTTCTAATATTATGGTTCGTGTTCTGCTATAGAACCATTATTGCCACCGTAGAGGGATTTAAGAATGTGGGATTTTCCTTTTTTACACGTAAAGGCGATCTTTTGATATTGGTTGAATGTTGCATGTACTCTAAAGAGAATATCGTTCTTTTGAGTTTCCAAGTACAGTACTAATTATTATTATTTTCATCTTTTTTTCATCTTTTCAGCTGGGAAGTAGTTCAGCCAAGAACAAATTTGCAACCATGTCATTGAGGTCACAAGTAATACAGCTGTATAAAAATGTAAGTACAGCATATGAATATTACTGCTGTGTAATATGTAGGCAGAGAACTGGTCGAATATTTTATACTGTACTTCCAGCTTCTGACTACTTAAAGCAAATTAATGTGTTACATTTATTAGCAAGTTGGTTTTGAATTTTTCAAAAGTAATGTTTCGTTTGACCTTTACTTAATACTGGTAATTTGTAAATATATTGTAGATGTGAACTTATTCGAACTAGCCAATCGTATTATTTAAAGAAGATATACTTAAGCTCTTAAATGGGCGGTCTTTTATTAGGAACTTATCCCTTGTAATGATAATCTTGTTTAATAATCGTACAAGAAATTGAGACAGTTGCTACTGGAAGCACTACTGTTGTAGACATGTTCTATTCAATGCTTCTATTTACACATTTACACAGCAGATCACCTGGTGGGCTGACATTTTCTCTGATGCCACAGTCTCCTTCAAAAATTTTAATTTTCCACTTCCATATTGTATATTTCCTCATATACTTTTCTTTCTTCTTTTGGAAATATATACTTCTAATTCAAACCCTCTTTCTTTAATCTCATTCAATACTCATTCATTTCAGAGCAAGTTAAATCTGTTTTACTGTAGCCATACCATCTTACAAATTTTGTTAGTAATTATTTTGTCCTAATATTGAGTCCTGGATTTGAAAGGTGTAGATATGTGTGGTAATTGAGATGCTTTTGGAAGATTTTGCTTGAACAACCTTACATTGAATGTCAAAGGGGTTATCATGCACCATGATCAGATAAGTAACAAATCTCCAACTATAATCTGATCCAAAGGTAGTGTTTTTACCCACTCTAGTACAAAAACACCCAATGCACTCTTTGTGGATTATAAGTCTCCTAACTTTTGTCTGTGACTGGAGCCTTCAACATAAAAAAAAAAAATAGCAGTCACTCAGCCCATCTCAAAATTCATTACAAAATCTTCATTCCTCTCACAACCTAGTGCATCAACATTAACAGGCACCCATCTCACAAAACCTACTTTCATTCAGGCTTACGTTAATCTTGAACTCACTCCCTGTAGAATTACATAATAATACTATTTATTTATTCATTACAGTGTTTAATTCTTTGTCACAGTTATTGTATCTTGGACGAGATTATCCAATGGGATATGAGTACTTCAGGGAAAAGCTGAAGAGGGCTTTCTTGAAGAACAAACATGTCACTGACCCTGAACAGATCAAGATGATGATTGGACGAGGAGAGTTTGTCATTAAGGAAATAGAGGCATTGTACATGTTGCGCAAGTACAGGACAATGAAGAGAAGATATTATGATATCCAGAATGATTGTAGGATCAACAAAGATGCACAGTGATTACTACCAGACTTAATGAATTAAGGAAAAAAAATTTCAGCAGACACCCTCACAAGCTTAAGAGAAACACAACTGATTAATCACGTGAACAAGAATGTAATAAAGATCCACCTCTTACAGTTGTATATTAAGATTTAGTCATTATGTGAATTTCATCTGCTTAGTGGCTACAGAAACTTGTTATGGTAACTTATTTGTATCTTTTGGATGCTTTTAAGAATAAGGGTATATTGAGCAATAAAAAGTATTACTTTCATCATATTATTCACTGTTGTTTACTTGCTGTGGAAATAATGAAACTGCTTGCAGTATTAAGCTTTACATATATAGCTTTAGTCCACAGGAAGCTGTTGCCCACACTTTTTTATGATGTTCACCACAACTTTACTAACCCAATCATCTTGAATTTGAAAAGCTTGACTCCGAGTTTTTAGTGAAAATTCTAGATGAATCCGTTATAGAAAAGACATCTCATTTTCTGTTTTAAAGTTCTTGTGAATTATTTGTGTGCATCTATGATTCTTTTGTTGATGACGCAATGAAGACTTGGCTGTGAAATGATGGTGTCCTCGCTGCAAGTCATGCTGAGACCATTTAGTGTACGATTAGACAATATTTTAAGCAAGAGTTTCCCTGAATTTTCTTGTGATTGTATATAATGTTACTTAGTTTTAAGTAAACTATTTTCTATATATTAACATAACTCAACCTATTTGCAATGCAAGATGTTACCTGTGCATTAAAGATATATGTTTTCCATGATTTTTTTAATATTCAAAAATGCTTTCCTGTTTGTGCTGGCTATAGTAATTGTATTAAGATTATGAAGTTATCATAAGGTCCAGAATTTTGAATTAACAGATGCTGTTGATATTGAAATCTTGTGTGCAGATGATGCAATACAGATCATGAATATTGTAAAAAGGATTTTGAAGTGGGTGTACAAATGGTAATTTGAGTGGAATCAGTTTTAATCAAAAAACATCCATTAGTTATGAAAAACTGACCTTCAGTTGCTTTTAGCTTAAGTTATTGTTATGAAAAGGAGCAGTCATTAAAGAGCAATACTTTGCACTACAAATTTATATGTCCATATTTCTGTGCCTTTGACGGTGCTCTGTTTATTATTTGAAGCAGAATACATCACCATATATTGTAGAAGTGCAATTTAAGTTGGTTTGTACAAATATAACTGTTATTAGATGATGATGACTTTTGAGCTGCATTAGGAAGAGTTCTTTGGGAATATCAGTCAACAAAATGTCACTCTTTACAAACATCAATCACCTGAAACATATCATGTAGTAGATATAGTCTACAGTTGTGTTTTATTGGATGGAGTTCAAATATTCATATTCTGATAGATAATGAGAAAAAATGGTATTTGTCATTAAGAATATTAGTGATGAAAATGGTTGACAGGAGGAATTATTGGAAAGGGGATTTAACCTTGATATACCATGTTTAAGTTGTACTGATATCTACAGATCTTTGATTGAAATCCTGATGAAGTTGAATTGATAAAATTGGCAAGAAATATTTTATCACCCAAAGAAATTTGCCACTGTTCTGGACAGTTTTTGAACTTTTACTCATAGGCAGGTAGAGCAGGTTATCCCTTCAGTTATATCTTAAGTCATAAATGAACTGCAGTAGCTATATAAACAAAAGCATGTGTGGAAGATGAAAAATAGCTGTGTTAGCTGCTAGACATCATTAATATTCTTTCATCAGTTGTTCTCACAACTTAGCTGAGATAGTACAGTGGACTCAGGCTGGTTCTTAGACCACAGCATCTCAGACTGGTAATCCCCATAGCCAGTCCTTTAAGGATTTATTATAGGAACTCCATTGTTGCATTTGCTGTGCATTTTTCTATTTCAAATTAAAGAAAATCTGGGCATAGTATTAAATAAATGTCTCTTGTCCTTCGCTCGGCATACTAAAGGTTTTCAATGCTTGACATATTGACAGGTGGAGTATGCAGTATATGTGAATTGCAGAATTTACAATTTTACTTCTGTATGCTGAATATGGGATAATGAATCTTCTTGTCATGGTACCCACCCACTCCACTTATGTCTGAGAATGTGAAGTCGGTAAAGTCAAGAAATATGTGATTTCAGACTTGTTAGGTTCACTGGTATATTAACCAAACCTGATGCAGATGCTTTAGTTATTTGGTTATGTCCTTGACCTTGTTGCCTGATCCTTAGCACGTACAGTAAACTTTCTGCAAGGGGCCAAGTTTACAGGATGGAGGTATACATTTACTGTACTGGTTCTGGTATTGGTTTATTCATAGCATAAAGAATAATAAGATGGAATAAAAAGGTGCTTATTACTGCTTGTAAGAATTTTATTTAATACAAATTTGCAGCCATTTGAAATACACGAGATTTGTCAACAAACGTGTAAGCCACATACAAAAATTCAAACTGTTTTAGAGAGCAATGAAAGGCGGATATTTTGGAGAAAGTTTTCTTATCAATCATGTCAGTAATTCTTTGTAGAGGTGAACAGCAAAAGTTTTCAGTGTGGATTTATCGTCCATGTCATTCCTTGCCTTCAGAGTTCAGTAGCTGTACAGAATCTTCCCAAAGCATTGTATTTACTCATTTTAGCTTTTATTTACTCATTCAAGCATTGAGAGCATATAGAAAAATGCATGAAACATTGCTGAGGAACTTTGCAAGAATTTGTAGTTCACAAATTGAAAAAATTTTTCTCTTTCCATATTAAGAAATGGGAATGTTTGAGAAAAATACTCATTTTCTAATGGAGACTATGCTGAGAGAAAGTAGAACAATGGAAGTGGAAGAAGCACTGTGATGTATAGAGTATGAAAAATATTGTAGCAATGAAAAACAGCAACAGTTTGATAAGAAAGCTCAGTTTTCTGAGGATACAAAGAAGTTTGAAAATGTTTAGGAAGCATGTGTATGTAGCCTTGTGTATGCAACTGAAAATGGTTGATATGTTGTCGAGTTACATGCTGAAAAAAGAACTGGTGATTGAGAATACCTGTTTTTGATTAAAAAGAGGTACATAAATAGATGAGTAGGTATGGTGGATAATGGGCTTTATACGATTAAGTATGAATTGATAGGAATGCAAAGGAGAGGCTCTTAAATGTAAATATGCTGAAAGAGGCAGCTGTTGGAATGTCTGATCATTATCTGGTGGAGGGGAGGATTAAGGTTTGTAGAGGCTATAGGAATAGAGGAAATGATAAAGGTATGTAGAGGATGGTAAAAGTGTGTGAACTTGGAAAAGAGGCTAATGTGAGAGAAGTAGATGCCAGGAGATATTGAGTAAAAAATGTCAGGTGAGAGTGAGTGAAGCTAGGGGACTGGGTAAGGAGGGAAAGTATTTAAGGAAGCACTGCTTACATTTGTAAAAGAAGTGAGTAGCACGCAGAAGGTGCGAGGGGGACAGGTGAGAAAGTTTAGTCAGTGCTGAGGTGAGGAAAATAAGTTGCTATTGAAAGAATAAAGAGAGATGTATGGGCGTTCTTTGCAGGGAAGCAGTGCAATATATTGGAAAATGGATAAGAGAAAATGGCAGGAAGGTGCAGAGGTTGAAAAAGTCTGTATCATCATCAGTTGATGAAGGGGAGTACAATTTAAACGAAGAAAACTCTCACTCCAAATGAATTCATCATTTCATTGCAACTGGAAGTATCACAATCTTGGAGCTCCTGGAAAAGGAATCCTAGGGCAAATATACGATGAGTGATACTGATGTTTGTGATTATGTGGGGCAATAGAGAAGTACTCGTGTCATTGTGGTAATGTATCCACATCGTGGGCATGAAGAGGCTTGAGATCAGGTAAATCATCGTTGTAACATCGTTACTTTCAGTGCAACAAGATATTACTTAAACCAAATTCTTTTCTAGAACTTCCAGTGGTATCTTGAGCATAACAAGAGGCAATTTCATTCCTCAGTTGCCCTTCCATGATTTTATTTGGAAAAAAGCCGGCAAGTGACAAAACTTTTTATGCCATGATATATATATATA